>JAODAL010023148.1:0-63273 GCA_025379985.1 Phyllomedusa bahiana
CAACTCTAACCTTAGCGGGCTCCTTCAGTATAGACCAAATTGATGATAAAAAAAAAACACATATGCTTGCCTGAACAAGTCAGATGAATTAAATAAGTTTATTAAATGTGGCGACGTAGAAGAGCAGTGGAGAGGATGGGGATTGAGGATATGTCACAGTGGCCTTTCCACACACCATCCCTTCCTATATGAAAATATAGGGGGAATGCAGCAGGTATGGGAGATGATAGTGATTCTCCTCTTTTAGGATCGCCCGGGAAACACTCTTGTTAGGGTAATGATGTTAACCCCATCATGTTGTGTAAAATGAGTCTGTCTATTGTTTTGGTGCAGCAAAAATAATAGCATGATGGAGTTTGCAAAAGAACAACAGCTTTCATTTACTTCACATTAGATCTTATACATAGCCTTCCTTCAAGTAATTACAGTTCAACAGTCTGTGAGCCTGTAGCAATAGTTGTTTTTTAACTTTTTCATGTAAACCAAGCAAATAAAAATACATTTTGCAAAAGCTGCTGTCAGGGACTGTCAGGGACGCACACAAAGACACAGACAAGTGAGGCCCTGACACTGGTCCCAGCCTCTGTCCCTGCCTTTTGGGGAACCCGACTCCTTAATAGGCCGGCCCCAACCGGAAGACTGATGGCTGCACTGATATAGGTGCGACACAGACAGGACAAACAGACACAGAACAATAAACGTAGTCGGGCGGTGAAAAGTCGGCAACAATATGGGCAGCAAGGTACAGAGTCGTGAGACAAAGAGAATAACCGGGGGCGGTCCAAAGTCGGCAACAGTACGGGCAGTGAGGTACAGTGACGTTAGACAAAGAGGATAACCGGTTCCAAAGCGAAAGGTCAGGAGAGCACAGAAACAACAGAAGAGAGCAGGCGAACAGTAGGGCAATGAGCCAAAATAGCAGGCAAGGCAGGAAGGAAACAGAGACCTTATAAAGGAACAGATGAAAGGTAGAACTGAGGCAATAGGCAGAAGGAACAAAAGACCAGATAGGAGAAGAAGGCTGCCACTCAAGAAGGAACAAAAATTAACCAAGAGTGTGCTGGAAGATTCCTGCCCACGGGCGTTGGCCAGGAATCAATTAGCACCCAGGACAGAATAAACCCAGTTCACACTAGTGATAAGAAACGTAGTTTTAAGTCAAAAACCATGGTTTACGTTGTACTGGCCGTGGCCGACGACCAGAGCCAAAAGACAGGGGTGTTTCAGGCACAATCATGACAGCTGCACAATCTAACTCCATGCCGTCTGGGACCTTCCTCAAATGTGGTAGGTTGAGATAGTCATGAGGATATATAGACATTAACTTACTTTCCTCTAAATGTACTACCACCAGTTGTGGGGTTTTCAGTCCTTAGGGCTATGAGAAATAAGGGCTTGCTGCATTCACTCCTGGACCAGAGTCCAGGACAGGCCTTGTCAGTTACATGGGGTCTTCTAAAACTCAGGGGCATTGCTAGGCAGTTTTATCAAGGGGCATAAGCCTGGATTAAAACTGCCTGTGCCCCAAACCTCATCAGGCTCCAGGCTGCTTCTGTGGGCCTGAAGCGCCGACGGTCTCTCCAGCTGTATGTGTGTCTGCTGGATGCACATACAGCTGAAGGCTTCCACGGAGCAGAATACTCCAGAGAATCCGGCACAGGCGGCGGGAATATGTATTTCCGATGCCTGTGCCAAGAAGAAGACTGAGCCCAGTGGGAGCTTCAGGGAGCGGGAGAAGGAGAGTACTGTAATTTTTTTTATTTTATATAAACCCTATTACTTGCATGTTCCATGTTCTCTAAATAAAAAAATAAAAAAATAAATTAAAAATATATATATATATATATATATATTATATATATATAATATATTTATATATATATATATATATATATGATTTATATATATATATTATATATATAATATAATTATACAGGGTCCAAGAGGGTGGAGAGCCAGAAGTCATACCTCTGCCAGATGGTGACTATTCGGCTGTTACTACCCAGGCAAATCAGCATGCTGCGGGCCATGTGCGCAAGTGACTCTGAGGGACTCCCTGCCTCCATCTCCATTGTATACTGATGCAGTGCTTGGGTGTGCTTGGGGGACAGTGGCACAATGACACAATGTGGAGGTGACGGCAGCAACAACAGCAGCAGCATGAGGTCAGAGAGTGGCAAAATGACACAGTGTAGAGGTGACGGCATCAAAAGCAGCAGGAGCATGAGGTCAGAGAGTGGCACAATGACACAGTGTGGAGGTGGCACAAACAGGAGTAAAAAAAGGGGGCGCATCACACAGTTGGAGGTGGCAAACATCAGGAGTCACAGAGTGGCACAATGACGAGTGTGGAGGTCACGGCGCAGCCAGCAAGCATAGGTCAACCCGTGGCACAATTAACAGGTGAGGTGCGACAAAAAAGCAGCAGCATGAGGTCAAGAGTGGCACAATGACACAGTGTGGGGGTGTGGCTCATAGCAGCACAGCTGAGGTAGAGAGTGTACAAGACATTCTGGGGGGGGGGGTGGCAAAAAAAAGGATTAAGCCCCCCAGAGGGGGGCACATTTAAAACGAGGGGTTTTTGGGGGGACGGTACGGCAGCAGCCACAGCGCAGCATGAAAAACGAAAAAAGTGGCACAAAAGACCAGGTGGAGGGGACGGCATCAACAGCAACACTTTAAGTCCCCGGGACAGGGGCCCCCAATACACAGTTGGGGGGACGGGATCAAAAACACAGCATGAGGTCAGAGAGTGGCACAAACCAAGGTGGAGGGACGGGACATCAACACAGCAGCAGCATAGGTCAAAAGAGGTGGGGCCCCCAATGACATTTGGAGGTGGCAAAAAACTGGGGGGTTAAGGCCAAAGTGGGCACAATGAAAGTGGGGGTTTGGACAAAACAGCAGCAAAAGCATGAGGTTAGAGAGGGCACCCAATGACACAGTGTTGGGGTGACGCACAAAAAAGCGGGGAGCAGCATGAGGTCAGAGAGTGGGGCCAAAGACATTCGGAGGTGGGAAAAACTGGAGTAGGCCACAGGTGGCACAAAGACGTGTGGAGGTCACAGCGCAGCAAAACCTGAGGTCATGAGTGGGGCACAAAATGGGGCAGGTGTGGAGGGGGGGGTTTGGGAATACCATTCCCCTTTTAAAAATGGTGTAGCAAATGGAGAAATTGGCAGCAGTTTTTGGCTACAGGGTGGGTGGGCGGCATCAGAATAGTGGGCTGAAGGCACGCGGGAGTTTGATCCAGACTCATTCTCTCGCAAAAGATTTTAGTGGAGGCATCCAGGCTGAAGTAATCTGAGGCCCGAAAGGGCATTGGTGTGTAGACATCCCTGGGACGTTCCAGCAGACCTAATTCATCTTGTACCAAGGTGTGTGTTGCTTCACATTTCTGGTTGACAGCGGGTTCTTCTTGGGATAACGATGGCCCCGCCGCAATGAAACCCACTCTGATGCCAACACTACTGGCCGGGCAGGATCAGCTTCTCCACTGACAAACTCGGCAAGTTGCGGACCACAACATCCAGATGTGGTTGTCCGTAGATCACCAGCGATCTTTTAACTGGGGTGACAGAGCGCTGTCCAAGGTAGGCCACCACATGTTGTTAGGGTCCGATCCACGGTCCTGCTGCTGCTGGCGAGTGCCCTCCTCTCTAAGAGTGGGTAATATAAGGAAGCTGTCTTCAGCGACTCCAGACTATAAGAGTGCTGCATAATGGGAGCTGGTACTGTTCCTGCCCCCCCCCACCTTCCCACAGCAGCCGCGGCAGTGGTACGGTGAGCGCTGAGGAACACCACGGTCACAGACTGTCAGAGGAAAGGACGAATGCCGCCACAATAGGCACGCTGGGCCAGATCTGAATACACAGGATTTCTCAGATAGTATTTGAGTTTGTCCTCCTTCTCAGCAGCTGGGAAAAAAAGGGCTTCCCATTTTGGGAACCGGTAGCGAGGGTCCAATAGGGTGAGAGCAGAAGTCATCCCTCTGCTGGATGGTGACTATTTAGACTGTCACTAGCCAGGCAAATCAGCATGCTGCGGGGCCATCTGAGACAAGTGACTCTGGAGGGACGCACTGCCTCATCTCCACTGTATACTGCCACAATGCTTGTGGTCATCTGTCTGTCTTCCTCCATTCTCCATTCTACCTCCTCCTGTACCCCGCTCTTCCGCTTCTTGTCACCTGTGTAGAAAAAACCACTAATTTCACCAGAAAATGCTTGGTGCTCCAATGTCCCTCCTCCTCCATTTCTCCTCCTCCTCCTCCAATTCAGTCACCGAAACTGATCATGTGGGCCGTGTGGAATGTGTAGTCGCACGTCTCCTGTCCTTGCAGACAGATTTTTCAGCATCCTGTTTTCAGGAAATGAAGCAGTGGAATGACATTATTCATCCCGTTAATCCTGGGGACTGACAAAAATAACCCTTGAGCCTCCTCAAAGATGGCCTCTGCAAATGGGCAGGTGTGTCACGCATTGAGCTGCCACTTGGCTGACGCATAAAGTTACCCAGGGGAGTTCTCCTGTCCAATAATTGCAAACACTGTTGCAGGATATTAGCAGTGCACACGTTATAATCCCAAGATGTTAGGAGTTCCTAGCTTTGAGGGGACTCCCTAATGGCAATTCAAAAACGTATTGTCACGCATAGGCTGTATGGACAAAAACATGCGCGAACTTTACTTCACATTTTTGTATAGTAAATTGGTGCATAAAAGGACATTAGTTCTATGAAGAACAATCCTTAGGCAATGAAAAACACTATGAAACTACGTGGCAGTACTTAGCTGTATAGTGTTCTGTACTGGTTTATGAGGTGTGATAGTCCCATTAGTAGTCTAGTAGAGCGACATGCTGTGAGTTGCAGCCACGTGCCGCTCATGCAATGACGATAGTTATTTTTGAATGCGTCTGTGAATGGCGGCAGGGCTGCAAAATACAGCATGATCGGCTCCCTCTACTAGTCCTACTATGGGGGTCTATCCATCACCTCCTAAACAGGAGAAACTATACAGCTAAAGTGATCTGCACGTCGTTCATATGTTGTTTTCAGATTAGGCTGTTAAGTGTGTGTTCGTCATAGACTATGTTGTTTTTGATTGCATCCAATTTATAAAAATGAAGTAAGTTCAATGTTTTGTCCATACAGACCTAGTGATACGTTTTTGAGTTCTCCTGTCCGCCTGGATCATCAAAAAACTCATTAATGGCTATTCTCTTGTTCATACTGTCGGGTCCAACATGTGCAGGCTGGAATTCCAACGGGTGGAAAACATCGCATCATCAGCGTGTGGTTGGGGGAGGCCATTCTGCGCGCGCAACTCTCGCGGTGGGATTTACGTGGCGCAATGTGCAGGTGTATGGATGAAGTGCATGCACAGTTTCCTGTTGCCATGTTTTTCAGAAACTAATCTTATTGAAGAACGGTGGACTGTGAGGACTTCAGGAACTTTTCCAACCAAGATTGAAGACGTGCAGCCATGCAGGGCACATGGAACATGCCTCCTCTCTCGGTGTAGAACGGACAACCAGTTCTTGTCCAGTTGTCTGTCACCATGGTCCGAAATTTGCACGTTGGCGCAGAGAAAAGCCACAACTTCGTTTTATCTGCTGCATGACGCGGGAGCAGTTTCCTCACATGGTGTGACTGTCGCTCGACGAGCTCAAGGCAGGTGTAGAACTGCGTGGTCACGTCTGTGCGCCGCTATCACATGTGTATGGATGGCTAGTCAGCGCACTTGTGGGAGGGCTGAGATGGACGGTGGTGGTAGAGGAGGGACGGCAGGTCCATGTGGCCCTAGGCTGTAGCAGCAGTTTGTCACATGGAGGATGGTGAAAGCTGTGTCTCCTCGTTCGCCAAGTTGTTGGTGTGGCTGGGCAGGAAGCACATTCACCAGTATGGCTCAGTCTACTGGCACCTGACCGTGAGTTTGACAGCTCCACACGTCACCACTACCATGACACTTGGAACTGTGTGTGCCGATGTAAGCTTAGGATGGCCACCTTCCTGTTCTACATATTTGTACAAGGTGCTGGTACTGTCTTTTTGGAAAATAAATACGGATTGGAACTCTCAACTCAGCTTGGCTACAGGACATTAATTCTCTGTGTACAGTGCAGAGATCAACAATTTTGGAAAGGGAGGGACTGTATAGTACCAACAACTTGGACAGGAGCACTGTCAGCTTCTGCACCTAGGATGGTTGGACGCATACTGTGTCTCTTTGCAAATCGCACCTCGCTGAACGGATGCTGGCACCATGATGATAAGTGAGGTCAGGAGCAGGAGCATGCTGAGACCAGGAGAGATGTGATGGCAAATAGAAAAATCTACCTTATGTGATGGTAGTTGAGCCTTGTGTCTGCTGCAATGGCATGCGTGCCCACTGGGGCGCGCTTGCTGCTGTTTGCTGCGGCTTGCCAGGATGGACCACCACATCTAAGACGTTTCTGTCCCAGGTACACCGGATGGTTGAATGTCTGCAGTCCTTTCTGTGTGACGCTAGGCCGTGGTGCCTACGTTAGCTCCCTGGACCAGCTTCACTTTCTGTCCACGATTGTCCACTAATATAGCCATACTCTTCGGCTAAATCCACGGTGACGCGATGCTTAGCAAGAAAAGCTGCCACCACCGCTCGAGTAGCAGATTTTACCCCAATTGCTCCGCACTGGAGTGACTACTACCGCCACTGCCCTCGCTGAGCCCTGTGCCAACTACTTTCTTGGACCCTGCGAAGTCAGGTTGTTCTATACCCGTGGCTGTTTTTCTCCTCGACCTCGCATCTGCTAGCTACTCTGCAGCAACGGCCCACCTACCCATTGTTGGCTCGCAGCCGATGATGACGCTTCAATGCTGACGCCACTCTTCTCCGACGATGATAAAGCCCTTGCTTCACCGGCTACACAGTGCAGTCGGCTATCATCATCATGTCGATTTGTGCTTTTGATCGCAGCATGTCCCCCTCACGGCTTGGTATGCAGAGGCTGACCTCACAACAAGACCTCCCATGCCCACTCGTCCACTTCCATTACTGCCGCCCTACTGCAGAAGAAGCAAGGGATATTGGCCCATTTCTTCGCTGCCAAGTAGCTGCTAACTGTCCTCCTCGAAATGGTTCATCTATCGGGTGTATAGTGGCGTGCCGAGCCCATGACCACACACATACTAGTCTCGGCTGAGGATCCGGACAGGACAGAGGCGGTTGAGGACAGGTGAGAAGCCGCTGAAAGTGCTGTTCCCGGCCATGCAACTAAGGGTTTTGAAGGCGGGCACTCGTGTGTCTGACGTTCCCAATGACTCTTGGCTGGGGTTGTGAGATGTATCTGGGAGGAAGTGGCATGACTCCTAGTCAACCAATCAAGAAACCATTGGGTTGCTGGTCAACACACAAGGCCGCTAGATGACACCAGCAGTTTGGCCTCACCTCAAGTGGACTGACCTGCTAGTGATGGTCCCTTACTTTGCTTGCGACCTGTGCCTGACCAGGAATGTATTGTACCCACCCCCCTCACTCGCATGTGAGAAGCTTGGCCACACTCTCGGTCTGACGAAACTATTTGTTCAAAAAATGTATAGACGACTATTTAATGAAGAATATCTTGTCACATGGATAAATACACACCCTGTATTTGAGTCGCCGATGAACCCCCAACTAAACAGGCTTGCTGGTAACCCTTGGATATGATAATTGCGCAATAAGACTAATGAGCACAGGTAAAAAATTAAAAAGGTATGTGGCGTGTTTTTAAAAACGCCGTGATTTTACTGGAGCTTCAAAAGCAGAACCACGCTTAATTAACCTTCGGATATGATAAATATTATGGTACAGGAATCACAGGAAAAAATGTTTCTCGGTCTTTGGGCATCTAAAAAACACAGTTTCTTTTAATGATACAATAGCACCAAAAACACCTTAATTCTAACCCTTGGATATAAATTGCGTCAAAAGGAAATGAGAAGCAAAAAATTAAACTCTTATGTGGTGTGTTAAAAACGCCGTGTGTTTTTGCTGAATACAAAGCAGAGAGAAAGATGCTTAATTAACGTTCTGATATAAAAATTATGCTACAGGATATATCAACAAGGAAAAATGTTTTATCTTTGGCATTGAAACAACACTGTTTATTTTACTGATATGCAAAAAGAAAAACAAACATGCTTTAATTACCCTTGATATAAATTTCACAAAAAATAAACATGAGAGCAAAAACTTAATCGTATGTGGCATGTTGAAATGCCGTTTATTTTACTGACTACAAAATAATAAACACGCTTAATTAAACTTAAGACATAAATCATGCTACAGTAAAAATGTTCGTCTTGGACGTCGGAAAAAACAACCGTTTCTTGTACTGACTACAAAAAGCAGAACACGCTTAATTAACACTTCAGATATAAATTATGTTACAGGAATTTACCAACAGGAAAAATTTGGTCTTGGCGCATGAAAAAACACCATTATTTTACTGACTAGAAAAGCAAAAAACAAGCTTAATTAAACCTTTGGATATAAATTCATGCTACAGGAATCAACAGGGAAAAAATTTCGTTTTTGGCGTTGAAAAAACACCATTTATTATACGGACTACAAAAAGCAAAAATCACGCTAATTAACCTTGTGGGATATAAATTATGCTACAGAGATCAACAGGAAAAATTTTTTTATTGCCGTTGAAATAACACCATTTATTTTACTGACTACTAAAGCAAAAACCGTTTATTAAACTTCAGTTGATAAAATTATGCTCCAGGAATCAACAGGAAAAATTTCGTTGTCTTTGCGATGAAAAACACCATTTATTTTACAGACTACAAAAAGCAGAACCCGACTAATTAAACCTGGATATGAAATGTGATGCTTACAGGAAAAATTTAAATCTATGGCGTTGGAAAAAACACCATTTCCTATTTTTGTAATGACTACAATAGCACAAAACACTGGCTTAATGAACCCTTGGATATAGGAATTGCGCAAAGAAATGAGCAGCAAAAAATGTGTAGTACTTGTGGCGTCGTTAAAACGCAGTGTATTTTACTGACTACAAAAGAGAAAGACACGCTTAAGTAACCTCCTGTGATATTAAACTTTTGATACAGGAAAGAAAATTGTCTTTGGGCCGTTGATAAACTCCGTTTATTTTGTACTGACTACACGCAAAAGCAGAAACACGCTTATAATTAATGATCAGTTATAAAATCGCTCTGCTACAGGGAATCAACAGGATACATTTAGTCTTTGCGTTTAAAAAACACCATTTCTTTTCTGTTTACAATAGCAAAAACACGCATAAGAAACCCCTGGATATAAATTGCGCAAAAAAATGAGCAGCAAAAAAATTAACTGTTGTGGCTTTTTAAAAGTGTTTTCTTTACTGAATACAACGCAAAATCAGGCTTAGACAACTCTTGGATATTCTTTTGGCTCCAAAACTGACAGTTAAGCTTTAAAATGTATAGCGCAAAAATTTGGACACTCACTGGACTTCAATTCCAATACCCCACAAAATAAAAATTAGAACGGAACAGGAGCAGTCCTGAAAAAAGCTGTGATCCCCAAAAAAAAATCGCTGTATAAAATTTAATTTCTTTTTGTGGGGTCTCAGCTGCTGCAGCTGCGCACCCTACAGCCCGGCCCAAGAGAGAGGAGTGTGAGCTCCCAGCGTCGGTCCGGTTTATTGTGCGGTGATCACAAAATCCGCCGGTTTTGTTTGGCTTATCTCTGAAATGCATTAAAGATGTTAGTTTCTTCCCCCCAGATTTTCCTTTGCCCCCATGTAACGTCATGTGCTTGAGGCCATTTTAATAAATTTTTAAAAAAAAACGCTTCGTTCCGCAAATTTAAACCTCAAACTTCATTCGTTCAGCCCGAAGTTTTCCTGAAAATTCTAAACGAAATCCACTTCGTTTAGAATCAATTCGCCCATTTTAATGCAATGTGACCCGGAAAACGAATTAGAACGCATCAAAAAAAACAAAAAAATTCAAGAGAGGAAACAGCTAACTGTGCAAAATCAAAATCACAGATTCATTAGGGTTTATAAAGTCTTTGTACACGGGAAGAGGTTTTTTTTTTTTGGATCCTTTTGAAGTGGAGGGGGATCCCCGCCAAAAAATACATTATTTTGGTGTCTGTACTTGCTTAATTTCTTTGGACTTTTTCTTTTTTTCTTTTTTCAGTATATTGGGTTTTAGAGAGAAGTGCGTAAAAATTTTAGCTTCCCTTTCTTGTATCCAAAATAATGCCCTCTGGCATGTGGTAACCTGACGGTCATTGTTCTCAAACAGAAAGGGTTAAAATGGATGGGTCAACTGATGCATTCCCAGGACATTGTTAACCCCTTAACGACCTTAGACGTATCCATACGTCCAGGTCGTTTGGGGTTTCACGCCCTGGACTTGGATCTCCTGAGGTGCGCGAACTCTAAAGCAGAGTTCGCGCGATCGGCGCGGGGTTTCAGTGTAATTAAAAAGCAACTAGCTCTATGCAACCCATAATGGTACCAATTAAAAAAATTCAACTCACCCGCAAAAAACAAGCCCATACACAGCTTGAACAGTAAAATTAAAAAGTTATTGGCTGCAGAATAGGAAAACATAAAAAACGCAATTTTTTATAGACGTATTTCTACTGTGTAAAAGTAATAAAAACAGAAAAAACTATATAAAAACTTAAAATCTTTTGTAATTGTACCGACCCCCATGGGTAAAGTTATCACATCTTTTTCACTGAACGGGGAAAATGCTGAAAAATTTGGGGAAACTCAAAAAAAAATGACCGAACTGCTTTTTTTCCCCCCTTTTTCCCTTTGGGCCCAATGCAAAAAAAAAACTAGGGAACACCTGTGAAACCCCCAAAAAAACCCCCAAAGTACCCCCTAGATGAGACCCCTGTGGGTGTTGAATCCAAAATTGGGGGACTTCTGGAGGTTTCGCCTTTTTGAATTTTGGGGGGCTTTGCAAATGGGGACTTGGCCCCGCAAAATTTCTGGGGTTCCAAAAGGGCCAAAAATGGGCGTCCCCCCCTTATCGCCCTGCCATGCCGCCCAAACAGCATTTTAAAACCCCCACATTTTGGGTATTGCCAAAATTGGAAGAAATTCCCCTTTAAAAAATTTTTTTGGGGTTCTTTTTTCCAGGATTCCTTGTATATTTTAAAAAACATTTTAAGCTAAAAATTGCAGATTATTGAAAAAAAATTTTTTTTTTTAAAATTTCACAAGCCTTTTTGCTAAAAAAAATTTGTAATAAACTGTGGGGTTTTTTTACTCAATGAAACCCCTGGATATATTCTTTAAGGGGGTTTAGTTTCCAATTTCGGTTATTTAGGGGGTTTTTTTAAAGGGTTTTAGCACCTTAGGGTGCCCCCAAACCCTGAAATGGCCCCCTAAATAAAAATCTTTATTGAAAATGGGGAACCCGGGAGTATATTTGGTGTCCTCCTTTTTTGGGGCTTTTTGGTTGAGCCAAATAATGCCTGGGGGCCACATTTTTGGGATATCTCTAAAACGGCGCCCTGGAGGAATTGATATTAAGTTGTTTACTAAAAAACCTTTACCGTTTTTCCCAAGTAAATAAGGGGGATAAAAAAATTGAAAATCTGAAAAAAAAAAGTGAAATTTTGAAATTTCACCCCCAACTTTGCTTTAATTTCTGTGAAAAATCTGAAGGGTTTTTCAAAATTCCTAAAAAAGTGTTGTAAATACGTTAAGGGGGGTTTGTTTTCAGATGGAATTTACTTATGGGGGGGATCTAACCCTGCAGGGGCCCCCCAAAACCAAAGTCGAACTGGGGGGTTGGGGCCCCCAAAAAAAAGTTATTGCCAAAAAATTTTTTTGAAAATTGGAAAAAAATTACTACTTTAAAATTTTTAAGCCCCCTAATGTCGTAAAAAAAAAAAAAGACATTTTAAAAAGAAGCCAACCCATAGTGGACATATGGTAGATGTAGTTATAAAAATTTTGTGGGTGAATAATTTCTGTCTTGCACGCAGAAATTTTTTAAAATTTTCCCAAAAACGCAAAAATTTTTTTCCCAAAATTTTAAAGAAATTTTGATATTTTTAAAAAACAAAAAGGATTGTATGGGTACAAATTTTTTTACTAAATTAAAGCACAATGTGGGCACGAGGGAAAAAAAATCCCCTGAATCACATGGGTTTGGTTAAAAATGTCCAAAAAAATTATTCTCACATAAATTGACACGTTTAGATTTAAAAAATAGGGCTGTGTCAGGAAGGGGCAAAAAAAGGCTGGGTCCTTAAGGGGGTTAAAAAAAAGTGTTTGGGTAAATTTTAGAACCCCCATTCGCATATTTTTTTAGTTTTTGCAAGCCTTTTCCTTCTCTCGCTATGATTTAGAATTTTTTACCAGGAAGCCTTGGGAAAACCCCCCTTGAACGCTCTTAAAATTTTGAAGCCTGGGCCCCTTCAATATTTCAAACCTCTATCCCATAAAAATTTGGGGGCAGGCTTCTTGGTTTACAGGCCCCAAAGGTTCAAAAAAGGCAGAGTAAAACAGAGGGGGTGCTGGGGTGTCAGTCAAAATTTTTAATTTGGGGGTGGAATGCTATTAAGAAATAAGTTATCTGTGAAATATGAGGGAAGGGCCACCCTTTTAGGTTAAAATTCCCCTTGCAATTTGGGGGTTTTTAAAATTCCCCTTAAGGGCCCCCCATCAGGAATTTCCCGCCCCCCCCCCCAAAAAAAAAAAAAAAAAAATGGGAGAAAAAAAAAATCGTTTTTTTGGTTTTTTTTTGTGGGGAAACCCCTACTAAGTGATATTAAAAGAACATTGGGCAACACGTTTTTGATTTTAGCGATAAAAGCCCAAATTTTTTTGCAATTTTTAAAAGCTTTAAAAGTGCGTGAATTAGAACCGGCTACTCCCGGGGAAAAATCAAGGGGGATTCTGGCTCAGGTAAACCACTTTTAAAGTGCTTTACCCTTTTCCCGCAGGGAATGCCCTGGATTTGCCCTACTGAAACTTTTAAAAATTTTACCTTCCTACAGTTGTAGTGCACTCCTCAAAGACTACGTGTAAAAAAGTGAAAGGTGGGTTTCCCCCCCACCCCCCACCTTGGGTTTCAGTGTAAGGGTATGTTTCATCAGTGGACAAAAAATGGGCCTGAAAAACAAATTTCTAAAAAAAGTTCATGAAACCCAGTTTTTTTGTCCAATGCCCCGGGCAAAAGGGGTGAAAAAAACCCCTCCCTTTTTTGGGCGCGTTTTTTGGAGCGTTTTTTGGAAACCCTTTTTTTTTGAAGCGGGTTTTTTTAAGGTCTTTGTTGCTTTTTAATGGGTGCACAAAATTAAAACCATTGGATGTAAACTACCCCCTACAGGCGGAGTTTTCTTTTTAAGAAATCATTCCCTTTTGTCACTGTAGCTTGTGAGCCATTGTTCCCTTTTTGGGGCTACTAGTTTATTAAATTTTGCACCAGATTCTTGGACCAAAAAACCCCAAAATACCACTTTTTTTGCATACAGCAAGATAAATTTTTTAGATCAAAATCTGTAAAAAAAAGGAAATTTTGCGCCAAAAAACCCAAAAAAAGCATTAGGGCCAAAAATTTTTTTAAAAATAAATTTTTTTTAATGTTTAGGGAAACAAAATCACTTTATTTTGCGGCCCAAAAACTGTAAAAAAATTTATTTTTGTGCCAAAAACTTAAAAACCAAAATTCTTGTGCCAAAATTGTAAAAAAAAAAAAAAAATATTTTTGGGGGTCAGAAGGGGAGGTAACGTTTTTAGCAGCAAAAACTTTTAAAAAAAAAAAATTTTAAAGTGGCAAAAAATGTAAAAAAAAGGAAATTTTGCCCCCAAAAACTGTAAAAAAAAAAGTATTTTTGGGGGGTCAGAGGCCCAGGGTTTAAAGTTTTTAGGCCAAAATCTGGAAAAAAAAAAAATTTTTTAAATGCCAAAAAAGTTTTAAAAAAATGGATTCTTGCGCCCCCAAAACCCTAAAAAAAAGTTAAAATTTTTTCCCTCGAAGCGAGGGAAAATTTTTTTAGCGCCAAAAATCCCGTTTAAAAAAAATTATTTTTGTGCCCAAAAAAAGGGTTTTTTGCGCCAAAATCCGTTAAAAAAAAAATTTTTTTGGCGGTCAGGGGGCGTGATAAGTAATTAGCGCCCCCAAAAAATGGAAAAAAAAAATTTTTTGGCCAAAAAACATAAAAAACGGATTTTTTGCGCCCAAAAACCGGGAAAAAAAATTAAATTTTCAGCGTCAGTAGCGAGATAACTTTATTAGCGCCAAAATATGTTTAGAAAAGGATTTTAGCATCAAAATCTGTAAAAAAAACTGATTCTGATTAGTGTTGAGCGATTATTATCGACAAAGTTGAAATCGGCACAGTTATTATGTTGTTTCGAAATTTTTGATTCATGCGAAAATTTAGGTTAAAATCTGTGCATCATCTATTAAGATCGCGCCATTTTCGGCGCTTCCTGTCTTTTTGGCGGCCAGCAAATCAGCTTACAGAATAGAGCAGGGTGAGATGTGGGGTGGGGACGTCATGACTGGGATGTGTATGGATGCGATTGGCTGGAAAAATTACATGCCCTCGTTTTAATAGAACAGCGTTTCTGTTCACCCTTTCAGTGTCTCTCAGCGTCTCAGAGCAGAAGGACGTGCGCTCTGCTTGTGTCCAACAGCTCAGCGAAATTATTCTATTTCTTCACAGAGAAACCTCTACTATTAGCTGTGATCCTTACAATTTAGTTAGATTAGAGATTGGAAGATTTTATATAGTTAGCTAGAGAATTTTAAAGCAGCATCTACTGCTGTAAAGTCATGGGGGGAAGCGGGGGGGGAGGGGGTGCCGCGGGCGAACACAGACAAGCTCTATAAAGAATACTGGATAAAGTTCACCAAGACTTAGTGTAGACATTGCACTGCAATAGCTTTATTATTAACAGTTTTCTTTTAAAAATTTTCCTGGATATTGGGCAGCCTGAACTTAAATTAGGTACACATCTTTTTTTAGTAACTGCAGGTCTCTTTGTTAGGTGCAAAATTTCCCACTTTTATTATCTGTATACTTTTTCAGTTAGGATTCATTTCAATTTTTGCCCATTCCACCTTTGTTGATTATATCCACCTTGCACTTAAATTTGAATCCAGCAATTTTATAGCCACCACAGGTGAATTGAAAGGTGCCAAAAATATCTTGTATTATCAAATTTACAACAGATACGTGTTTTTTTCTTTGGCGCACTACAGCTTTGTTCATTGAGGCAGCTTGCACTTAAATTTGAATACAGCAATTTTTTAGTCACCACAGGTGAATTGAAAGGTGTCAAAAATTTCTTGTATTATACGAAAACATAACAGATACGTTTTTTTTTGACTTTGGCGCACTACAGCTTTGTTCATTGAGGCGGGCTTGCATTTAAAATCTGAATCCAGCAATTTTATAGTCACCACAGGTGAATTGAAGGTACCAAAAATATCTTGTATTTTTCGAATACATAACAGATACGTTTTTTTTGACTTTGGCGCACTACAGCTTTGTTCTTTGAGGCAAGCTTGAAACTTAAATTTTTGAATACAGCAATTTTTAATAGTCACCCCACAGGTTAATTGAAAGGAGCCAAAACTATCTTGTATTATACGACTACATAACAGATACGTGTTTTTTGACTTTGGCGCATACAGCTTTGTTCATTGAGGCAGCTTGCACCTTAAATTGAATCCAGCAATTTTATAAGTCACCACAGGTGAATTGAAAGGTGCCAAAAAAAAACTTGTATTATACGGTACATATAACGATACTGTTTTTTGCATTTTTGCCCAGTCCAGATTTGTTGATAGACATTTTGCACTTAAATTTGATCCAGCAATTTTATAGTCACCACAGGTGATTAAAGGTGCCAAAATATCTTGTATTATACGAAATACATAACAGAATACGTGTTTTTTGACTTTGGCGCACTACAGCTTTGTTCATTGAGGAAGCTTGCACTTAAATTTGAATACAGCAATTTTATAGTCACCACAGGTGAATTTATAGGTCCCAAAAATACCTTGTATTATCCGAATACATTTCAGATAGTGTTTTTTCACTTTGGCGCAGGCCAGCTTTGTTGATAGATTACTTTGCAGTTAAATTTGAATCCAGCAATTGTGTAGTCACTACAGGTGAATTGATAGGTGCCAAAAATATTTTTTAAATTATCCGAATACATTACAGAAACGTGTTTTTTTCACTTTGGCGCAGGCCAGTTTTGTTGATAGATCTACTTTGCAGTTATTTTTTGAATCCAGCAATTTTATTTTGATTTGATGGGATTTGAGAATAGCTGTGATTTGCCGTCTTTTAATAAGAGATTTTCCCAAAAAACTCTTCCTTTCCTTCTCAAAATTTTTATATTTCTGAACATGGAGCGAAATTTTAGGTGGTAAGGAGCAAAGAGGGGGGAGGACATGGAGGTAGAGGTACGAGAGAAGGTGATCCTTCCAGTGCGGCGACAACACGCATGCCAGCGGATCGTCAGTTGCAGGGGCAGTCAGGCCCGTCATCGCTGGGTCAGGGCCCTGTGAATCTCAGTAAGAACACATCGCCAATCTGTCCTTCAGTGGTTAATGCAACCTGCATCCAGCAGTCTTCCTCCTCGTCTCCCAGTCACGGCCACAAATGTCGTCATCAGCATCACCAGCATCTGTCCAACATGAAGCAGCCTAAATGTCAACTTGTGTACCCACCACTGTGGATAATCCATTTTCTGAAGACCTCTTTGATGACAAAATGCGGTTGGGTTTAGAAGGCATGTTAAAGATCAAGAGGCCAAAGAGGATGATTTTTCTCTGCTCTGACGCCCAGTTATGATGCCATCAGAGGAGGAGAAGGAAGCCGGTCAATCGGCAAAAATCCCGGCGGTCGGCAACGCCTGCAGTCCCTCTTGCTTGTAGCCCGCAGCTCCTGGATGCAGAATGTCAAAGGGCGACGAATCCCTGTGTTGATGATGATGATGATGATGACGACATTGCGCATCCAACGTGGTCTTTTCAGCAGAATTTGCTTGCGAGCGCTTCATCACTGGACGAGGAGGAAGACGATGAGGTAGTGTCAGTACGGCTTCCACCTCAAAAAGGGAGAGGGCGGTCGCAGAAGTCCGCTGATATGTTTCCGCCAGTAGTGTTGAGCGATTGCGTTGGCTATCGAGATCGAGCAATAGTCGATAGTCGGCCGCTATCGATAAGGTTTTTCGATAGTGAGCATCGATTATGAGCGATTACCATTAAAGTCTATGGGAGAGCAACAACACCCTTTATTATTACACCCAAAAAAAGGTGGAGAAGCTGAAATTAACATCCACAACATCAAATGGATACGTGCTACATCTTAGGCAACACACTTAGGTTTAAAAGTCACAGAACCTTTCAATTCACCTGTTGGGGAATATAGAATTGCTGTTTTAAGATTTACGTGGTGCTGCGTCAATGAACAAAGCTGGGTGCGCAAAAGTCAAAAAACACGTATCTGTTATGTTTTTGATAATACACGTTTTTTGCCCCTTTAATTCACCCCGTGGTGATATAGAATTTCTGTTTTAAATTTACGTGGTGCTGGGTCAATGAACAAAGCTGTGGCAAAAGTAAAAAACACGTTCTGTTATTTTCGTATAAAAACACATTTTTTGCACCTTTCAATTCACTGTGGGACTATAGAATTGTGTTTTAAGATTTACGTGGAGCTGCCAATGCAAAGCTGGGTGGCAAAAGTAAAAAACACGTATCTGTTTTGTTTTGATAAAACAGTATTTTTTTTCACCTTTTAATTTAACTGGGTGACTATAAATTGCTGTTTAAATTTACGGGATGCGCGTAATGAAAAAAGCGGGTGCCAAAAATCAAAAAACACATCGTTATTTTTCGATAATACACGGGATTTTTTTTACCTTTAAAATTCACCGTGGTGACTATAGAATTGCTGTTTTAAGATTTTCGGGGAAGCTGCGTCAATGACAAAGCTGGGTGCGCAAAAGTCAAAAAAACACGTATCTGTTATGTTTTCTATAATACCCCGGTATTATTTGAAACCTTTCAATTCACTGTGGTGAATATAGAAATTGCTGTTTTAAGATTTACTTGGATGCTGCGTCAAATAACAATGCTGGGGGGCCCCAAAAGTCAAAAAACACGTAACTGTTATGTTTTCGTATGATACACTGTATTTTTGGCAACAAACAACCTGTGCTGACTACAAGATTGCGGGATTGTAATTTAACTGCAAGGTGGATATATCAACAGTCACAGGTGTAATGGGTAAAATTGAACACCTATCTGAAATGTATACGGATAATAAAAGTGGAGTTTTTGCACCTAACAAAGAGACCTGCAGTTACTAAAAAATGATGTGTATCCAAATAAGTTCGGGCTGCCCAATATCCAGGAAATATTTCAATAGCAAACTGTTAATAATAAAGATATTCCACTACAAATGTCTACACTAAGTCTTGTGAATTTTAAATCCAGTGTTCTTTATAAATAGAACTTGTCTGTGTTCGCCGCGGGCCCCCCCCCCCGCTCACCCCGCCGTGAATTTACAGTGGGAATGCTGCTTTAAAATTCTCTAGCTAACTACATAAAATTTTTCAAATCTCTAATATAAACTAAATTGGAAGGATCACAGCTAATAGTAGAGGTTTCTCTGTGCAGAAATAGACTAATTTCGCTGAGCTGTTTGGCCACAGGCAGAGCGCAGGTCCTATCCCTATGAGACGCTGAGAGACACTGAGGCTGAAACAGGAAACGCTGTTCTATGTAAAATGAGGTCATGTGATTTTTCCAGCCAATCGCAACCATACACATCCCAGTCATGACGTCGCACACACATCCACCCTGCTTATTCTGTAATCCCGATTTGCTGGCCGCCAAAATTACAGGAAGCACGCAAAAGGCGCAATCTTAATAGATGATACTCAGAATTTTAACCTTAATTATCGCATGATCTGGAAATTTCGATCACCATAAAAACCTTGCCGATTTCAACTTTGTCGATAAAAATCGCTCAACACTATCCACCAGCCACGGTCAGCGCAAACCCCGCTCCTCGCTTATCGGCGTCAAAAAGGTGCAGGTCCTCTCAAGCGTGCGCCTCCTTTGAGCTAGCCTCTGATTCACCCAGCGATGTCATATGCCGCCTATGCCGTAAACGCATAAGTAGAGGGGAAGAACCTTAGGTGGTTAACCACCACCAACATGTCTAGTCACATGCAGCGAATCCATGAGTTTTAAATGGAGGCAACACTTGGCCAAAAAAGGCCAGACCGATTTCCGGGCCTCCAACCACTGTCACACCCTCTGTCTCCGCCTCCCCCCCCTCCCCCACCACCCAAACGTTTTCCCCAGCTGCCCATGTCTCTCAGAGTCATGATCAGGGATCAGCCTCCGCTTCAGCCTCCACCGTCGCCCGAGTACCACCAGCACCACCAGAGACCCATCCTACCCCTTCTCCTTCCGCCAGTTTGACGACCTGCCCGCCGTACAGCGGCCAGTCTAGCAGCCAGCCTTCTGTCTTCCAGGTTTGGGAGCAGAAAAAAAAATGTAACCCAAACCATCCCAAAGCCAAAAGCCTGAATGTCGGCATTGCCAGGTTTTTGGGCCCTTTGGGAAATTTTTGCCTTTCCGTCTGGTGGACCCAGGTGGGTTCCGCCACGTCATGGCCCTTGCCTGCCCCCAATACCAGATGCCGGGCAGGCATTTCTTTGCCAGAAAAGCCGTCCCTGCCCTGGCCAGCCACGTGTCATCTAAATTTCCAAGCGCGTTTGTCTGCTCTGTGTCCGGAAAAGTCCATCTGACCACCGACACATGGACTAGTAAGCACGGCCAAGGCCGCTATAAACTCTGTGACAGCTCACTGGGTGAGCAGGGCGGATGTCTCTGGGGGTGACGGTGGCTCTCAAACTCGGCGCCGCTCATTTAAAACCGCAGGGATGGTGCAGGGTTTTTTTCCACCAAGGTCCTCTGGTGGCAATCAAAGTGCCCAGAAAAGGAAAACCAGGCCGTGTTGAAATTAATCTGTCTTGGAGACCGTCCACACACAGGTCAGGAGCTGTGGACAGCTCTCCGCAACGAGACCGAGCGCTGGCTGGGTGCCAAGAACCTTGTGCCAGGCAAGGTGGTGTGCGATAACGGGCGAAATCTGCTGGCCGCCCTTAAGATCGGTAGGCTGGAGCACATCCCTTGCCTGGCACATGTCATGAACCTTGTCGTCCAGAAATTCTAAAGAGCTACCCGGGTCTGGACTGCCTGTTGAGGAAGGCTCGAAGTCTAAGTTGGCACTTCCGCTGTTCGCACCCTGCTTCGTCCCGCCTGGCTGCGTTACAGCGACAGCTCAGCCTCCCCGTCAACCGTCTCATTGTTGACGTGGCAACACGCTGGAATTCCACCCTCCACATGCTCCAGCGATTGTGGCAGCAGCGCAATGCCATTACGCAGTACGAAGTGACACATGGCCTGACAAGCAGTGGTGCGGACCTTTTCTGATTGGCTGGTTTATGCCGACCAATGAGAATAGCTTAAACAATTTGAATTACTGTATTTCGCGGCAATTCTCTCTATTGCAATTCCCTATGTAGCGCGGTCATCGGCGACAAACGCGTTGTTCGGGTTTTTAACTGCTTTATTTGTAAAAGAAGGGTTCTGCTCTTTATCTGATAATGTTTTACACTTAATAAAAATTATTTTTTGATTAATACTTCATGCCGCATGGCGCTGAGCGCCGAGATTTCAGAGCGCCCATCTCTCCATAGACTATAATGGGAGAAGTAGCTCGCGCTCTGATTGGCTGGGATAGCCAAACATCCGCTAGCTCAGCCAATCAGCTCTTTTCTGTCTTTTACTGTATTTGAATTATCCCGCCGTGGATTCTGATTGGTCTAAATTCTCCATAGACTAAAATGGGTCTTTTGTCGCTCCTATTCTGATTGGCCGAGCTAGCCAAGCCCCCGCTAGCTCAGCCAATCAGCTCTTTTCTGTTTTTTTACTGCATTTTGAATTATCCCGCCGTGGATTTTGATTGGTCAATCCTTCTCCATAGGTTTTAATGGTTCACTGTCGCTCCTATTCTGATTGGCCGGTTTATGCCGACCAATGAGAATAGGTTTCAGAATTTGAATTACTGTATTTCCCGGCAATTTACAATATCATAATTCTTGATATTGCGCCGTTCTAGAGTTTAGGAAAGTGTTTTGTTTTTTTAATTATGTTTATTTTTTACGTTCAGCTCTTTTCTGACACTGTTTTCCGCCTTTATAAAGGCGATTTTTTCGGAATCATACTCCTGCTGCACGGAGCGGAGCGCCGAGATTTCTGTCGCGATCTTCTATCTGCTTCCTCGCATGTTCGGATCCTGCTTCACTTCGCCTCTGCCGGAGCATTTAGACCAAAAAAAACCTGGTCTGCCTGTCAGAGCTGCCGAGCTCTGCACTGCGCCTCGCTTTGCCGACTCGCCATCATACATGCCTCGGAGCTTTCAAGCGCACCGCATCCCGCCCCGGAACGCCTACCCCGCGCCCACACCTCGCCCACTGCCTGCCCCTTCATGCGGGGCGCAGCTGAAAGTGGCGAACACTGCGCCTAACACTGAATCCCCGCGTCCGACAGCGGGATTCGGGCTGGGAGGCGCAGTATACATGTCGCCCTAAAAGTCCCAGGTTTTTCATATTTTCCTTAGCAGTAATGCATTTCCAATATTCCTATATACCTTGATGTTCTACTTAGTTTTTAGTGTGCCACTGATATTTGTATTTAGATGTATGCTATTGCCTTTTCAGTGTGCACCTATGCTTACGTTTTTCAAAATATATTTTAGATGTGCACAGCCTAATTAAGTTTTGCAGTCTATTTGAGAAATGGCAATCTCATTGGCTTACTGCACTCAGTCGCCTCTTTTAAACCAGTGCAGGATAGTTCAATTGCAAGTTCCTATCACTCCCTGAGAAGTTGTAGTCTGAACGGACTCCTAGTGAGGTAACATGTTAGTGGTTAGGGACTCACCTGTGCTGGGATCCCCTTGACGTTATTGGGAGGTGAGCTTAATACAATCTTTGATCAAAAACTGTAAACTAAGAGTCCCAGGTTTTTCATATTTTCCTTAGCAGTAATGCATTTCCAATATTCCTATATACCTTGATGTTTCACTTAGTTTTTAGTGTGCCACTGATATTTGTATTAGATGCTCCATTTTCTCCAACATGATGCTCGCATTAAGGCCATCAAAATGAACAACAGTTACTGGGTGGCCACCCTCCTGGATCTCCGGTACAAAACAAAAATCAGCACTTTCCTTCCACCCACCCAAATAGAGAGTAACATGCAGGAAATGGAGACCTTGCTGATTGATCAACTGGAGATATCTGTTGCGTCTGCTTCACGTTCCCCAAATGTCACAGTGGAACAACATCAGCGGCAGCAGCAGGCAAGGTGGCAGAAGCCTAATGGGTGACCTCTGGCAATCTTTGTTTACCACCTCACCAACGCATGCAATGCATGGACCCCATCCAACACACAGAGACCAGCTTAAGATCATGGTGCACGACTATCTGCGTCTCAACACCGATGTTTTTGTATGTGTTTCCGACCCAAATAGATTCTGGGTATCCAAAATGGACGAATGGCCCGAGCTGGCTCGCCACGCCAAAAGAGGTGTTGTCCTGCCCAGCAGCCAGCGTCATACTGAGCGGACCTTCAGCACAGCTGGGGAGTCTTACAGACAAACGCATCCGGCTGACCACAGATACTGTGGATCAATTGACGTTCATCACGATGAATCAGGCATGGATCTCTGATGATGTTGTGGCCCCAATTCCCGAGGTCCCCGATTAGTTGCCGGTCTACTTCACATTCCTCTTCAAACAGAAATGGTCTTGAAAAATGTTTTTTAAAATGATAATTTCTTACTGTAATTTTTATTCTCTTTTCCCAACAGTTCATTTTGCTGGTTTTGCTGTGAGGAGACTGTAAAGACACCCAAGGTTTCATGACAACCCCGTATTCCATTTACTCACTTTATTTTTAGAAGTTTTCGCATTGTCAATGGTTTTGAGGTCATGTTGCTGGTGAGATACAGCTATAATATGGTCCTTTGGAACAGAAATGTGGCTTTTAAGTGGCATTTTCTCCCTCACAATTTTTAATATGGCTGGGGAAGTCAATTTTTATAATTTTTTGGGGTCATGTAGCTGTGAAATACAGAAAAAATCATGGACCTTTGGAACAGAAAAGTGGCTTTTAAGTGGCATTTCTCCCTCAAAATTTTTAACAGTGGCTGAGAATTCATATTTATAATTTTTTGGGGTCATGTAGCTGTGAGATACAGCAATAATCATGGTCCTTTGGAACAGAAATGTGGCTCCTAAGTGGCATTTCTCCCTCACAATTTTTAACAGTGGCTTAGAAGTAATTTTTAGAATTTTTTGGGTCATGCTGCTTTGAAATGCAGCAATACTACAGTCCTTCACAATTCCCCAAAGTGGTCAAGGGTCATGCTTTGAATTTTTTGGGGGGCATGTTGCTTTGAAATGCAGCTATACTACAGGTCCTATTATAAAAAAATGTTGTTTCTAACAGACATTTGTTCTTCACAATTGTCCAAAGTGGCTAAAGGGTCATGCTTTGAATTTTTGGGGTCATTTTGCTTTGAAATGCAGCTATACTAAAAGGTCCTATTATAAAAAAATGTTGTTCTAACAGACATTTGTTCTTCACAATTGTCCAAAGTGGCTAAAGGGGTCATGCTTTGAATTTTTTGGGGGCATTTTGCTTTGAAATGCAGCTATACTACCGGTCCTATTATAAAAAAAAAAATTGTTTCTAACAGACATTTGTTCTTCACAATTGTTCAAAGTGGCTCAAGGGTCATGCTTTGAATTTTTTGGGGGGCATTTTGCTTTGAAATGCAGCTATACAAATAGGACCTTTTAGAAAAAAAATTGTTTCTAACAGACATTTGTTCTTCACAATTGTCAAGAGGGGCTCAAGGGTGAGGGTGCTGTCAGAAACAGGAATAGGTAGGACACTTTTAAATGGAAAACATATTGCAAAATGACTTGTTTTTGCAAGATCTTTAACATAGCTATCAATCCCTGTATTGAGACAACCCATTTAATACAATTAAAAAAAGAGAAACAAAGACATAGTGGGTTTTCCATCCTATTTTAAAAATGTGTTTTCTAGAATTAACTACTAAAAAACTTGCATATGCAAAATAGCTGGTAAAAAATTCCTCTGAATTATACAAGGAGGTACAGGAAAACTTGACCAGATGTAGGTTATTCAGAGGACATGGAGTATGGAGCACGGACAAGAACAAAAATACAGAGACAATTTCCTCCAGCACGTTGAGTAAAATAAGAAAAAGAATGCCAAAAAAAGGGCAAACCCGGTGGGGAAAAAGGAGCGTTAACCACCAGTATTTCAAGTGAAGCTCAATTGGTCCGCACTCATACGGAGGGGCAAGCGCTACCCAGGACAGGGACAATATATGTCCAGTGAAACTAAAATGGTGGTTGAAAGACTCCTATTTCCGGCACTTTTTAATCTGTGGGTCAGACAGGTTAATGGTCTTCTGTAGGTACAGGACAGATATAGTTAATGTCCAGTTCAACTAAAATGGTGGTTGAAAGACTCCTTTTCCTGGCACTTTTTAATCTGTGGGTCAGACAGGTTTAATGGTCATTCTGCGGTACAGGACAGATATAGTCATGTCCAGTTCAACTAAAATGGTGGTTCAAAAACTCCTTTTTGCGGCACTTTTCAATCTGGGGTCATGCAGGTTTGGGGCTCATGCTGTGGCCCAGGACAGGTATAGTCAATGTCCAAGTGAAACTAAAATGGTGGTTGAAAGACCCCCTTTTTCCGTCACTTTTTAATTGGGGGCCCATGCGGTTTGGGCTCATGCTGGGCCCAGGACAGGTATAGTCAATGTCAGTGAAACTAAAATGGTGGTTGAAAGACTCCTTTTCCCTACACTTTTGAATCTGGGGATCATGCAGGTTTGAGGTCATGCTGTGGCCCAGGACAGGTATAGTCAATGTCCAGTTCAACTAAAATGGTGGTTGAAAGACTCCTTTTTCCGTCACTTTTTAATCTGGGGGTCATGCAGGTTTGGGGCTCATGCTGTGGCCCAGGACAGGTATAGATGTTCAGTGAAACTAAAATGGTGGTTGAAAAACTCCTTTTCCCTACACTTTTGAATCTGGGGATCATGCAGGTTTGGGGCTCATGCTGTGGCCCAGTACATGTATAGTCAATGTCCAGTTCAACTAAAATGGTGGTTGAAAGACTCCTTTTTCCGGCACTTTTAAATCTGGGGTCATGCAGGTTTGGGGCTCATGCTGCGTTCCAGGACAGGGATATTCAATGTCCAGTTCAAGTAAAATGATGGTTCAAATCATACTGCCTTCTGGCACTTTTTAATTTGTGGGTGATGCAGGTTTAAGGGTCATGCTGTGGTACAAGACAGGGATAGTGAATGGTGAGTTTTTTTCTGTGGCTTTTATAACCTAAGTGTGTTGCTAAGATGTAGCACGTATCCATTTGACTGTTGTGGATGTTAATTCCAGCTTCTCCAGCCCTGTTTGGGTATAAGAATGAAGGTGTTGTTGCTCTCCCATAGACTTTAATGGTCATCGCTCATAATCTACAATTCACTATCGACTATCTTGTCGATGATGGTCGACTATCGACCATCGACCGATGTCGATGGCCAACGTAATCGCTCAACACTATTTCTGAGGCCAAAATCCATAAAAAACTTATTTTTAACGAAAAAAATATGAATTGCGCAAAAATTGTTAGCGACCAAAGCATGATCATTTTATTACAAAAGGTACAAAAAAGGACACATAAGACACTTGTATGCAAATTTGATATGAATTAACCTTTGTTACCACCCATTATAGGTGTAACTTGCGTCTCTGGGAGGGTTTTCATTGAAAAACCGCGGCAAAAAACGCCGCGAAAACGCGCTAAAAAACGCGCCAAAAGACGTCCGGCGCTTTACATAGACTCCTGTAGTAAATTTTCTGCCCGGCTCTGGCGTTTTTTAGAACATGTTGCAAAATATGACCAGTGAAAAAAACGAGCAGAAAAAAGAAGCTCAGTGTAGACAGCTGGACGTTTTTACAATAGAAGTCTATTGGAGATGATCTCAGTCGTTTTTCCAGCGTTTTTAGAAAACTAAAAACGCTGAAAAAACGGAAGTTTTTCTGTGCAGTGTAAACATAGTCTAAAAAGTGAATGGAGTGTTCCTCTTACCTGCTCCTGAGAGATTGAAGGCAGGGACGACCTCCGGTACATATTGCCGCTAGCGTAGTTAACATCTCTTCCAGGGACATCCACAGAGTTCCAGTGCCTGGTACCAGCGCAGGAAGAAACAGTCGTCTTCCCCTTTTTTTCCTTTCGGCCCAGAACATCATGATGAATTCTCTCGCCCATGACTCGTCTCTGCAGAATTTACCACACACATCTTAGAATCGTCACTTTTTCAGCAGCTAATTGTAGGTATATACACCCCCTCAGTTTGGTAGTAGCTCCCCTCAGTTAGGTAGGCATGTTTAGGCCCTCTCATTAAGGCAGGTATATAGATGGGACCCCAGGCAGGTATATAGATGTCCCCACATGCAGGTATATATATGGGCCCCAGGCAGGTATATAGATTGGCACCAGGCAGGTATATAGATGTCCCCAGGCAGGTGTGTAGATGGGCCCCACATGCAGGTATATAGATGTCCCCAGGTGGGTATATAGATGTTCCCAGGCAGGTATATAGATGGCCCCACATGCAGGTATATAGATGGGCCCCAGGCAGGTATATATATATATATGTGCCCAGGCTGGTATATAGATGTCCCCAGGCAGGTATATAGATGGCCCCGGCCCCCAGGCAGATATATAGATGGCCCCACATGCAGGTATATAGATGTCCCCACGAAGGTTTCTAGATGTCCCCAGGCAGGTATTTAGATGGACCCAGTCTTGTTTATCGAGGGACCCAGATGCAGGTATATAGATCTCCCCAGGCAGTTATATAGATGGACCCAGGCAGGTATATCGATGGACCCACATGCAGGTATATAGATGTCCCCAGGCAGGTATATAGATGGGCCCAGGCAGGTATATAGATGTCCCCAGGCAGGCAGGTATATAGATGGGCCCAGGCAGGTATATAGATGTCCCCAGGCAGGCAGGTATATAGATGTCCCCAGGCAGGCAGGTATATAGATGGGCCCAGGCAGGCAGGTATATAGATGGGCCCAGGCAGGTATATAGATGTCACCAGGCAGGCAGGTATATAGATGGGTCCAGGCAGGTATATAGATGTCCCCAGGCAGGCAGGTTTCATAAGACAATAAGACAATACCTACCTTTAATCCTTCCCGGCCGAGCGTCCTTCTCGACACTGGTGGCGTGACGTCATCACGTCACCAGTGCGGGGACGCACCTCTGCAAACTCCTTGACCTCACAGCCTATTAGTTATTAGACTGTGCAGCCGAGGAGAGGCAGCGGCGCGGTGAAGGCACTTCATCGCGCTGCTGCCTTGTTCCTTGTTAACGGGGCGCGGCGGGCCCAGAGGAGTACGGGGCCGCGGCGGGCCCCGATGGGTTGGTAACAAGGCGCGGTGGGCCCCGATTGGTACATGGCCGCGGCGGGCCCTGCAGATTACAGGGCCGCGGCGGTCCCCGGCTGGTACAGGGAAGCAGCGGGCCCCGACTGGTATAGGGAAGTGGCGACCCCTGTGGTACAGGCTGCGGTGGGCCCCGGCTGGTACAGGGAAGCTGCGGGCCCCGACTGGTACAGGGCAGCGGCGGGCCCCCCTTATTACAGGGCAGCGGCGGGCCCCGCTTATTACAGGGCCGCGGCGGGCCTCGATTAGTACAGGGCCGTGGCGGGCCCCGATGAGCGCTGGCGGGCAGATACATGAAACAAAGGGGCCCGCTGGTGGTGCAGGGGGGTTCCCTTGTTTAGCAATTTGGTCTGGGCCACGTACGGCAGTACCCCCTGTACTGCCCTATTCGCGGCCTTGTTCCTCTGTCCCCGAATTTTCTGCACGTCTTATAGCCTGTCCCAATGCGGTCTGGAAAACTCAGACTTCTAACGTGCCATTTGGACCTGTTCGTATATTCAAAACTTTTGGGAGCAATTTGTGACATGTCAATAAACACTGGGGAGTTGGTTTAGAGTACCAGTGGGAATTGTTACTGTCTCATCACATAGGGTCTTTGCCTTACTAGTGGCAAAAGGGGTAAATCTTTATTGCTAGATTTCACTCAACTCTATATTTGTATGATTCCAGAACAAATGAAACAATATCTATTTATAGACAAGGTGGATGCTGACAGACATAAAACACAAAAAAAACAAAAAACAGTCCTTTACAAAATGTAAGTCCTTTATCCTACATCTCTCAAAATGAGATAAAGGATATGATGCAGAGCTTTCAATTTGCCACCTGGTATGCACAAGATGATCTGAAGGATCTAATTTTTCTTTTCTTTAATACTACTGTTGAAATGGTTTTCTATCTCAAGAGGGATCAACTATTTTTTATGTTTTTGCTATTTTTGCTATTTTATGTATTTTGCAGGAATATGTTGCTATGGCCAATTTTGTTTTTGTTTCTATCTTGCCCTTAACTGTTAATACTTCCTATGCATTGCTTATTGATCTTTGGATGGTTCTTTTGTGTAGATCAATAATACAACTGTTTCTTTTGTATTTGTTATTGATTAAACCAAATAAAATTTCCATAAAAAAGGGTTTATGGTGATGCAACACTCTCGTCACAGCCTAACTTCCATCTAATGTAAATTCTGGTTACTTCATCGTAGACCCAATGACATTGTGTATCATGTCAAATGGCACTTCTGTCTACCATTCCACACAATTTATTAGCCACTAATTACTGCAATGCATTAGGTAGTGCCCCAAATTTGCCTTTAGTCAGGGAATCCCACAATCTTTCCCCCTTTAGCCACAGACATACAAACTAGAGGCTTCATGCAGTTTTAATAGAAACTAATTCAAAGATTATTATATACATAGCTGTAAATCTCTGGACCGAAAGGTCCTGATACAGTCATAAAGCAAAAGAATATAAATGGGCAATACTTACTGTGACACAGCTTTAGTAGAATTTAGGGTTTTCCCGTCAGAGCTGACACAGAAGCGTCCTCACTCCACCCACCCAGCAAGCTTTCGGGAAAACCCCCGGTTTTCCCTTTATCCATGCGTAGTATGGGGGGAGGGGCTGATTTTAAACGGACAATCATCTGGGAACAGGTGAAATTTTAAACCCTTTCAGTAACAAAAAAAGTAAAAACAAAGCACATTGTGCGATTAATATTATGCAATGCAATATTGACAAGATAGAAGGAGCTATTAATATATAGACCTAGAGAAAACATCGTAACTTTAATATCTCGTATAAGTCCCTTGGGATCAAAGTATCTAATTTGTTTATCCAGAATGCTTCGCGTTGGAGAAGTTTGATTTTTTTATTACTAGTGTCCTGTATGATTACTTCTTCTAGGACACACCATCTAAGATCGCTTACTGTATGTTTTAACTCTGAAAAATGTTGAGCAATTGTAGTTTCACCAAATTTTCTATTTACTATCTCTCTCTCTCTTTAACCAATGGCTGCTGTTCTTTTTGTTTTTATCATAATTACGTATCATGGATTTATGCTCATTAATTCTAATTTTTACTGAACAGACTCGTCTGGCCAACATAACACTGCCGCACCGGACATTTGATGCAATAGATTCACATTGTTAGTAGTGCAGCTAAAATGTCCATTTATTAAGATTTTTTTTACCAGTCATGGGATAGGATAGAAAAGGACCTTTTATTATGGCCGAACAATTGTTACACGCCATACATGGGAACGTACCATTTTTAGGAGTTCTTAATCTCGCTTGTCTATCCATTTTAGGAGGTTTTTATATCCGAGCGTATTAGGTCATCACCAATGGATTTAGATCTTTTAAATATGTACCTTGGTTTAATCCCTAAAAAATGGCCCAGCGTGAATCTGATTGTAATATGTGCCAATGTTTGTTAATAATTCGCTTAATTAGATTAGAATGTTTATCATACCTAGAGATGAACGTAAATCTAGGTTGTGTCTTTGTTCTACTTTGCCTTTGCAATAATTCACCTCTTTTCATAGTTTTAATATCAAGACCTAACTTAAGAAGCTCATGATATTTATAACCCCTTTTCTGAAATTTATGTATAAGACGGTACATTTCTTCCTCATATTTAACATCATCAGAGCAAATTCTGCATGCCCTGATGAGTTGTCCCTTAGGTATACCAATGAATAAAGTAGGAGTGTGATAACTTTGCCTATGCAACAAATTGTTTCGTTCCATTGGCTTGGTATATAGTGTCGTGTCCATCTTCCCTGTGGAATTGTTTTTAGTGATTTTAACATCAAGATATTCTATAGTCTCAGTCTGTTTATTAAGTGAAAACGTAATCAGAGAATATCGTGTATTTAGATATGTCATGAATTCCTCTAATTCTATTTCTGTGCCCCTCCATAGGAGGAACACATCGTCCACATATCTCATCCATGTAATTATATGGGACGAATAGTTTGTTTTATGTACATGCAGGTCTTCAAAGGAATTCATGAAAACATTAGCTATGCTCGGAGCTGCCGGGGATCCCATCGAGACCCCTTGGCACTGTAAATAATAAGTGTCACCAAACCTGAAAAAGTTTTTCTGCAACACAAAATCCAAAATTGACATTAAAAACGCAATGTGTGTATTGGTTAAAGATGCATCACAAGATAGGGCTTCCCCTCACAGCAACACAAGCCTGTTGACTTGGTAAAATTGGTAAAAAGAGATTTGGGACGTCAAGGGTACACAAAAAGGGGTGACCTCAGAGGCGTCAAGTGTCTGCAAATGTCTTAAAAAATTGAGTTGTATCAGAAAGACAAAATTTGTTATTCTTAACATTATTTGGCTAGAACCCATCTAAGTATTTGGCTAAGGGTTCAACAGTGACCCTAAAACCAGACACAATGGGTCTATATGGTGGAGGGATGCCTTTTGTGTATCTTTGGGTACAAAGTATGCCAAGGGGGTACGGGAACATCTACCGTTAAGCTTCCATAGTTTTTTGTTCAATAAAACCATTATCTAACGTTTCCCTGAAAGAATGTATCTATTTGCGCATTGAAATCATTCGTTGGATCTTTTTTCAAGACCTTATAGACTAATGGATCCGAGAGTTGTTCTAATGCTGCCTGCATGTAGTCTATCCTGTCCACCACAACCGTCGCTCCACCCTTATCCGCCTTTTTTATAAGTATATCGGTGTTGTTCTTTTAAATTCTTTTTATTGCCTCTTTCTGGTGGAGAGAGGTTGCCGTGAACAAAGGGGACGTCATGCATTTTTTTGTGACCCCCATTGAAAAACCATTTGTGAGAAAACATCAAGACTAGAATTTTGAACATACGGATCAAAAGTACTTTTTTTGAAATTGAGACTCATAGGTGTTATGGATAATGAATTTTGGCTTGTGTCCTTTTCAAAATATATTTTCAATCTAATGGATCGGCATAATTTATAAAAATCAACATTGAATTGAAAAATGTCATTATGTTGTACAGGGACAAAATTGAGCCCTTTATTCAAAATCTGCTTTTGCGGCGCTGTCAACTGATATGAAGAGATGTTGACCGCAATAGTGTCTTCTACTTCTTCTTCTGTATGTTGCGTGCTGGTCTTCGTGGTTGTGCCACAGCTTGGCTGATATCTCCTTGATCGGTTTCGTCTTGGGTACTTGCAGTGTCCAAAAAATCTTTATTACCCTTATTTCGCCTTGACTGTTGTGCAGATGTATTGCTTTTTCCATCCGACGATAACTAAGGCCTCTGAGCTCACATTTTGATTTCTTTGGTGTATTATACGTTCTCCTATTATAACTGCGATTTTTTTGCCCATGTTTTAAAACTTTTTTTATAAAGATAGTCCTTTGTGTCACGTTCGAACTTCTTCAACTTTGATTCCAACAAATGCAGACGTAGACTTTCAATTTTGGCATCAAGTTCTTGCTGCAGAGCTATGTATTGGTCATTGTCCACTGTTTTTCTATACATTTCCTCTTGTTGTTAAATCTCAGTTTGTATATCATTGATTGTGAGCTGAAGATGTTGCACAGTCAATAGCATCAAGTCGAGAGAGTAGCGATTGGAAATCGCATACCACTTTTCCCTATAGATTGCATTTTCTTTCATTAGCATAGGCTGAAGTGGGCTTCTTAACCCTCTGGGTATTCGTTGTACCTTTATATATTCCGCCATGGTTGAAACATGTAGGGATAGAGTGGTTTCTTTTTTCTTAAGTTGTTCCAATTTACGTGTATAATTGGTTGGCGTACTTTCTCTGTTCAGATTAAGCGATAATCCAGCGGTTTCTACTTGTTGCAATATGGCATTGCGATCCGCTTCAGAAAACGTATATGTGTCGGCTTTGTTTATAGTGAGGTTAGAAATCTCCTCAAATGACATTTTTACTGGAACCGTGGCAAAGATGTAATCTTGATATTTTTTCACAAATGGTTATCAATGAGGTCACAAAAAAATGGCATGACGTCCCCTTTGTTCACGGCAACCTCTCTCCACCAGAAAGCAGGCAAATAAAGAAAGTAAAGAAAAAACCGATATACTTATAAAAAAGAGGATAAGGGTGAGCGACGGTTTGTGACAGAGAGACCACATGCAGCAGCATTAGAACAACTCTCGGATCCATTATCTATAAGGTCTTGAAAAAAGACCCCAAGAGATTTTCAAGGCGCAAATAGATACATTCTTGCAGGAAGCGTTAGATCATGGTTATATTGAACAAAAAACTATGGAAGCCTTAACGGTAGATGTTCCACGTACCCCCTTGGCATACTTTGTACCAAAGATACACAAAGGCATCCCTCCACCATATAGACCCATTGTGTCTGGTATAGGGTCACTGTTGGAACCCTTAGCCAGATACTTAGATGGGTTCTTGCAAAAGAATGTTAAGAATAACAAATTTTGTCTTTCTGATACAACTCAATTTTTAAGACATTTGCAGACACTTGACGCCTCTGAGGTCACCTTTATGTGTACCCTTGACGGCAAGTCTCGTTTTACCAATAGACCAAGTCAACAGGCTTGTGTTGCTGTGAGAGAAGCCCTATCGTGTGTTGCATCTTTAACCACTACACACATTGCGTTTTTAATGTCAATTTTGGATTTTGTGTTGCAGAAAAACTTTTTCAGGTTTGGTGACACTTATTATTTACAGTGCCAAGGGGTCTCGATGGGATCCCCGGCAGCTCTGAAGCATAGCTAATGTTTTCATGAATTCCTTTGAAGAACTGCATGTACATAAAACAAACAATTCGTCCCATATGTTTACATGGATGAGATATGTGGACGATGTGTTCCTCCTATGGAGGGGCACAGAAATAGAATTATATTAATTCATGACAAATCTAAATCCACGACATTCTCTGATAACGTTTTCACTTAATAAACAGACTGAGACTATAGAATATCTTGATGTTAAAATCACTAAAAACAATTCCACAGGGAAGATGGACACGACACTATATACCAAGCCAATGGAACGAAACAATTTGTTGCATAGGCAAAGTTATCACACTCCTACTTTATTCATTGATATACCTAAAGGACAACTCATCAGGGCATGCAGAATTTGCTCTGATGATGTTAAATATGAGGAAGAAATGTACCGTCTTATACATAAATTTAATAAAAGTGTTTTTAAATATCATGATCTTATTAAGTTAGGTCGTGATATTAAAACTATGAAAAGAGGTGAATTATTGTAAAGGCAAAGTAGAACAAAGACACAACCTAGATTTATGTTCATCTCTAGGTATGATAAACATTCTAATCTAATTAAGCGAATTATTAACAAACATAGGCACATATTACAATCAGATTCACAGCTGGGCCATTTATTTAGGGATAAACCAAGGTACATATTTAAAAGATCTAAATCCATTGGTGATGACCTAATACGCTCGGATATAAAACCTCCTAAAATGGATAGACAAGCGAGATTAAGAACTCCTAAAAATGGTACGTTCCCATGTATGGCGTGTAACAATTGTTCGGCCATAATAAAAGGTCCTTTTCTATCCCATCCCATGACTGGTAAAAAAATCTTAATAAATGGACATTTTAGCTGCAATACTAACAATGTGATCTATTGCATCAAATGTCCGTGCGGCAGATGTTATGTTGGCCAAACGAGCCGTTCAGTAAAAATTAGAATTAATGAGCATAAATCCATGATACGTAATTATGATAAAAACAAAAAAGAACAGCAGCCATTGGTTAAAGAGAGAGAGATAGTAAATAGAAAATTTGGTGAAACTACACTTGCTCAACATTTTTCAGAGTTAAAACATACAGTAAGCGATCTTAGATGGTGTGTCCTAGAAGAAGTAATCATACAGGACACTAGTAATAAAAAAATCAAACTTCTCCAACGCGAAGCATTCTGGATAAACAAATTAGATACTTTGATCCCCAAGGGACTTAACGAGATATTAAATTTACGATGTTTTCTCTAGGTCTATATATTAATAGCTCCTTCTATCTTGTCAATATTGCATTGCATGATATTAATCGCACAATGTGCATTGTTTTTACTATGTTTTGTTACTGTAAGGGTTAATACTCACCTGTTACCAGATGATTGTCCGCTTAAATCAGAACCCTACACCATACTACGCATGCCTGATGAAGGAACCGGTGTGTTCCGAAAGCTTGCTGGGTGGCGTGGAGTGAGGACGCTTCTGTGTCGGCTCTGACTGGAAACCTAAATTCCTACTATAAACTGTGTCACAGCTAAGTATTGCCCATATTCATATTACTATTGCAATTATAGACTGTATCAGGACCATTCGGTCCAGAAGATTTACAGCATATGTATATAATAATCTTTGAATTAGTTTCTATTAAACACTGCATTGAAAGCCTCTAGTTTGTCTAGTATACTTCTGTCTACCATAACATTGGACTTTTGGTTAAGTAACCAGGGGTAATGTCAGACTGGATATCAGTCCAGAAGTCCGCAACAGGAGCCTCATGTTTCTGGACCAGTAAGTTAACCCACTTAAACACCTTAATAAACCAGAACCCTAATATAGGACTTGTTATGATTGTGTTCAGAGTTAGGGGAAAAATGTTGATTTTTCCTTCAGTTGATTTTTCAGTTGATTTTTCCTTCAGTTTGAAACAGAGCTCCACTCAAGCAACACTATTTACATTGCTCTGTATGGTAAAAAAAAAACACAAAAAAAACCATACAAAATATAGAAATATGTACATCTGAGAAATACTTGTTCTAATTTGGCATTGTTTCTGAAAGACAACTTTCATCTGCCCTTGTTCTGTAATTATACTTCCGGTAGCAACAATGTAAAACTTGCAATTTACTTATACTATGGGAGCATGTATATACTGGTATGTGTTAATACTAGGAGAGGAAATAGAGTATTCTTTTAAGCAGAAGCCAACATAAAAAAAGAAATTATAACTGCCTGGCATTACTGAAGACTGGTTTTCATATATGTGAGCTCAAAGTATTTTTTTGGTGGCAAAAGTTATTTAAAGGGAAGCATGACCCCAAAAGCAGCAAAAATTACCTTTCGTACACTCTTTAAAAATTTGAAGAAGAAATTTATATTTGAAACAAGATTTTTTGGAATAGGACCTTGACTATTGCTGTCTTTTACAGCACCATGACCCCAAAACCATTGACACTGATTCAAATTTTCAAGAAGAAATGAGAATTTGGAATAAGGATTTTTTTCAGTATGACCTTTACTATTGGTGTCTTTTACAGTGGCATGACCACAAAACCAGCAATATGACCTTTTGGACACTCTGAATACAATTAGCAATAAGAAATGAGCATTTTGAATAAACTTTTTTCAATAGGACCTTTTTTTTTTTTCAATTTGGAATGTGTATTTGACATTGTGAAGTACACATGCTACAGTTTACTAATCGGTGACCACGGCAACCGGGAAAACAAAATCATCAGAGATCCACACATTCTTAGGAGGGGGAGACTGATATGTTTGTCCCAGTTTTTTTCTAAATTTTTTCTTGCAATGAAATATATTTTTTCTAAGAAAATGATGGTCTAAATGCAACAAACCTGACAAACCAGGAGTAGAATAGAATTTTTTTCAATAAAAGGCTGATATAATCTATGAAAATGGGGAGTTGTGGAAGAACTCTGACAACCAATAAACAGTGTTTGCTTCAGTCCTTGTAATTAAAACAGCCATGTAGAACTAGCAATAGAATTTTTTCTACAGAATATCGAAGAAATGTGGTCTGATGCGACAACTGACAACCAGGAGTAGAAAGAGAATTTTTTCCTATGGAATATGTATGAAATGTGGTCTTATGCGACAACTGTCACCTAGGACTAGAAATAGATTTTTTTCTACAGAATATCTAAGAATTGTGGTCTTATGCGACAAGCAACGAGGATTAGAAATAGGATTTTTTTTCTATGGAATATCTGTCAAATGAGTTCTTATGGAAGAACGGTGTCTTTTAAACCGGCTGTCCCCCCCAAGACTGCAGCATGGAAATTTTGGGCACATAAATAAATTTTCTGCAAACAAACAGTGTTACATAGCTATTTCTTTTTAGGGCAGATTTCCTAACAGTGTGCTGTAAACTGGCTGTCCATATTAAACTGCAGCAAGGACATTGTGGGCACTGAATAACAGTTTCTGCAATAAACCAGTATAGCCCAGTGATTTCTTTTGAGAGATTTCCGTAACAGTGTCTGCTGCACAAGCTGCCCTGAAAACCAAGCTGCCCCCCCTCAGAAACTGCAGCAAGGAGCTTTTGGACAATGCAAAAATATCCAAATCTCTGATGAATACTGTCTAGGATTCCCTAATTGTGCTGTACCCCTAACCTAACTAATCTATCTAACAGCTTTTCCCTTTCTAAAATCACTGGAAAATGAAGTCTCTACCTAATTTGAAAAAAGCAGCACAGAGAGAGCAATCTGTTCAGTTAACAGTCTGTAATCGTAATGGTGTTCAGCAGGAAGTACAGTGTAATAGATAAAGTAGGATCATGTGATTTTAGCAGCCAATGAGATCCCTACACATCCCACTGGTGACGTTCTTGATCCCACCTCTGTGCTCTGCACTGATTGGCTGGCTGCCAAAAGTACAGGAAGCAGCGAAAATGGCACGATCTGAATCCGCGAACTCGATTTTTGATCCGATTTTAAGGAAATAAATCGAGATCTTGGAAAACTTAAAAATCGGTTCGATTTAATCTTTTCTCGATTAAATCGCTCATCTCTAGTTACAAGTCCCGAAACACACCCTCTACTCTGACTTGATCCAGCTGCCTGACCTGGAGTATTAGAGTGACCTTTCCCACCCAGGCTCTCTGACTGCTCCATACAAAACCTGACCCGGACTACAGCAGAAATAAACTGCTCAGCAACATAATTGTCACTGGCCCAGCATTGTTTTTTTTATATCACCGAAGCCAGCCACCTTGGTGATAGATACCTTCTATCTAGGACCAAAACTTTGACCCTTCTAATATATATATTAGAAGTAACATCCAGTGTTACTGGTGGGTGATTTCAATGAATGCGCAGAGAGCAATATCCCAAAAGACTGAACTGGCTGTAATGGAGATCGGTGTATTTGAGAAATACACACTATATTTCAAAGATAGTTCACCACAATAAGTGAAAAAAGTAACTCTTTAGCACAGAGAGCAATATCCTAAGATAAAAAATGTTGTTTCAGAAACATGTGTGTATATGACACACACACTGTGTAGTTGAAAGATATTTCAACCCAGTAACTCTAAAATCGGAAGTATTTGGCACAGAGTGCAATCTAGGGCTGCTGCAAAGAGATCCATACATAAGAGACACAGTGACAAGTGACAGAATGTAAAATGGCTGGCCTATTTATATATATTTATAGGCCTGTGACATCACAGAAGCTGGCTGGCTGCTAATTGTCTGCATGTCTGCATGCCATAACATTGAGGGTGTTCCTTTCTTTCTCCCATAGTTCTGTGCCCCACGTCACACCATGTGCATGTGGCCATTTTAGATTCATTACCATGAATTGTGAGGAAATTCGGTTTTGTTTAGAATAAAAAAATTTCTGAAATTTGAAAGATATCTACTTTAGAATCGATTCGCTCATGCCTAGTTATAACATTACTTAGGAATTCAATAAATGTAATTATATTTTTCTGTTTTGCTTTTCTCCTACACAAGCAGAAACCTTTTTTTTTAGAAAAAATTGGCTTTGTGTCTCTATGTTCTAAACATGTTTTTTTTTTTTTGAGTTGACGGAACTCGGATAAATAATAAACTGTATTGTTTATTAGTACCACTGAGGGTAAATACAGTATTTCAAATACTCTTTAATTTACTTTTTCGGAGGGAGAATGACCAATAAAACTCAGTTTTTTTTTAACATTTACTATGCAAGATGTGGTTTTGTCATAGTAAAGGTATTTTTTTTTCATATTTTATAGCATTTATTAAGATTTTTCACTTTATTTTCTTTTTCCAAGAGTATCTAACCAGCAGGAGGTAGATCATGGTCATCAGTACAATGTTCTGCAAAACTAATTCATTTCAGTGTAGTCTACTTTTGCATTACCCTGCCTCTGGTTTAGTATCTGACAATCATCTAATGGAAGAATGATTGGATAACAAAGTATACACAATCTAGCCCAGCTAATACATAAATTATGGCATCCAAGTGGAGTTATCACTGGTCCCAACCACTGACTGCCTATTAAGCAGGCTTAGCTCTTTAATCCACTCCAAATACCCCTCTCAACACTATGATGAGAAAACCATTGTTGACACACCTAGAACCTATTCAGTCTTGGAGAAGTCAGTAACTCTGAGGTTAGCTTACTTTTTTTCCCTGCACTGTGGATGCTTGCTCAGTGTGCTTAACAAAAAACATGAACTTAAAAATAATTTATGTATTAGCTGGGCTAGATTGTGTTTGTCTCTAATTGTTCCTTAGATGACACATTGTAGGGTGTTTTTTTCCCATTACTGTTCGCCTTTTTACATTTTCTCTATGTGAAAACAGTAATACATTATATGAAACTTTATGCAGTAGCTATACAGATATATTTCTTAAAGGTATAGCTTCTAAAATGTGTTTTGGACTTATTTATTTAGTTTTGGCACTTTATGGTGTTTGCAAACTTGTAATTTTTCCTAGAAAACAGCCTTCAAAAATATGTTCACAAAATCTCTTTATGCTCTTTAATATATATAAGGTGATATTTGTCCAGCATCGAAACAGCAAAAGTGGAATAATTAAAATTATATTTTAGTAAAGTCCATTTAAAAGTGAACTATGTGGGTGTTGTCCCTATTTCTCATTATGCATTTTGGGACTGCTTGGGCTCATAATCATAGTGAGAAGAAGAATGCTAAACTCTGAATAAAAACAGACGCATTGGGGAAAACTTTCGGGTAAAAATTCTAATCATTTGAACAAAATTTCCAATCACTTATAAGCCATAACTAATTAATTAACCAATTAGGTCAAAATCACTGGCAATTATAGAAATGACATAAAACTTTATGTATGTTTATACATAACACTTATCTAAATATGTAAGCTGATTGGTCCTATATTTGATATGTACAGTTGAAACTAGAAATTTACATACACTATATAAAAAGACATATATGCATGTTTTTCTTACTATCTGACATTAAATCAGAATAAGCCTTACCCATTTTAGGTCAATTAGGATTACCAACATTATTTATATTTTCCAAATGCCAGAATAATGAGAGAGAGAGAATTTTTTAAGGCATTTCAATTACTTTCTGCAACGTCAGAAGTTTACATACACTATGATTACTATGCCTTTAAAAAAATTAAGATAGCCCATATGATGATGTCATGTCCTTGGAAGCTTCTGATAGGTTTAATGGCAACATCTGAATTAATTAGAGGCACACCTGTGGATGTATTTTTTACACACACCAGAAACACACTGCTTCTGTGTGTAACTTCATGGTTTAATCTAAAGAAATCAGCCAAGATATCAGGAAGAGAATTGTGGACTTGCACACGTCTCGTGCATCCTTGGGTGCAATTTCCAGATATCTGAAGTTGCCACATTCATCTATATAAACAATTGTACACAAATACAAACAAGATGGGAATGTCCAGCCATCATACCGCTCAGGAAGAAGAGGGGTTCTGTGTCTCATAGCTGAACGTGTTTTGGTCTTACATGTGCATATCAACCCAAGAACAAAAGCAAAAGACCTTGTGAAGATGCTGGTGGAAGCTGGTACGATTGTTTCATTATCCACAGTGAAATGTGTATTGTATCAACATGGGCTGAAAGCTACCTGCCAGGAAGAAGCCTTTACTCCAAGAGAAACATATAAAAGCCAGATTAATGTTTACAAATGCAGGCAGGAACAAAGACCTACATATTTTGAGATATTTCCTGTGGTCTGATTAAACTTTAATTGAACTGTATGGCCATAATGACTATTGCTATGTTTGAAGAAAAAAGGGAAAAACTTGAAAGCTTAAGAACACCATCCCAACTGTGAAACACGGGGTTGGCAGCATCATGTTGTGGAGTTGTTTTGCTACAGGAGGAACTAGTGAACTTCACAAAATAGATGGCATCACGAGGAAAGAAGATCATGTGACAATACTGACTGAAGCAACATCTCAAAACGTCAGCTAGGAAGTTAAAGCTTGGGCAGAAATAGGTCTTCCAAATGGACAATGACCTGAAGCATACTGCCAAACTGGTTACAAAATGACTTATGGATAACCAGGTCAATGTTTTGGAGTGGCTATCACAAAGCTCTGATCGCAATCCTATTGAGAATTTATGGGCAAAGCAAGGTGACCTATAAACATGGCTCAGTTAGACAGGTTCTGTTAGGAGGAATGGGCCAAAATTCCTACCAACTATTGTGAGAAGCTTGTGGAAGGATATCCAAAACCTCTGACCCAAATCATACAGTTTAAGGGCAATTACTAATGAAATGTATGTAAACTTTTGACTTTGCAGAAAGTAATAAAACTTTTCTCTCTCTCTCATTATCCTTGAATTTGGCAAATAGAAATAATTTTGGAAATCCTAATTGACTTAAAACAGATAAGGTTTATTCTGATTTCATGTCAGATAGTGAGAAAAACATGCATATGTGTCTTTTTATGTAGTGTATGTAAACTTCTGGTTTCAACTGTATATACGAGTTAGTAAGATCTCACATTTCCAAATGAATATGTTATCTGTAGTAAAAAACATTCATTATCATAAACTGGATGGCGCGTGAACATAGTTATGCAATTGCATCAGTGATAAAAGTCAAAGCATAAGGGTATGTTCACACGGCTTATTTGGACGCTGATTTTTCAGTGCCCAAACAGCATCAAAACCTCACCTGAAACACGCTTCTTCAAAATAGGTTTTAGACGCATTTTTTTAATACGTTTTTGGGTGAGATTTTGGACAACGTTTTCAACACTGTTTTCACCCATACACATTAAAAGCCAGATCAAAACTGCGCTGAAAAATGCTACAAAAAACACGCTGAGAAACTCACCTAAAAATGCTTCAAGAATTGACAAGACACTTCTTTGTCAGCGCCCCAAAACAGCTTCCAAAGAAGGGCATAAAAACCTCGTCATGTATGAACTACACTGCTGTTTTACATAGGAATGAAAATGAACTGGGGGCATTTTGGTGGCATTCATTTTGGATGCTGTTATGGGAGTGTAAATGCTCTGAAAATCGCGTCAAAATCAGCTGTGTGAACATACCCTAAATGTGTGTGAACACAGACCAAAGATTTCAGAGCCAACCACACAACATAAACACAACCATGTCAAAAGGAAATTTCCCTATCTAGCTAGGGTTCTGATTTTTGTTAGGGCAACAATAGGTTGATATTCGCTTTTTTTTGCTTTATATTTTTAACAGGTATCTAATAAAAATGATGTTTTATATTGTTTAATGGGATACATGTGTAAAATCCCTTCATAATATTTGAGTTTCCAATTCTCCAAATCCAAAATTGGCTCCGTGAATTCTAAGTAGTAGAACATGAAATGGCAGGAAGTTTACAGTCATTCGTAACACTATTTACTTATAAGGTTTGCAGAGTACCTGTGCAGAACTGGTATCTTAACACTTCATAGTCACTGTATGGAGGTAAAATTGGTCTTTGCGTATTTGTGTATTTTTAATGTCTTTATGTAGAAGCAATTGTAATGGTCCTAAAATGAAACCATTTTGTGCTTGTATATTGATATTATAGATAATAGTAATCTTTGCATAATGCATTTTATTCAGTAATCGTACAGGGGTGATTCCATGGATGGTGGTGATGTGGTCCTTGTGTAGTGGTATTATTTATTAACTATATATTTGTTTACTAAATGTATATGTGTGAATGGGAGGGAGGGTATGCCTTGTTCCCTCCGATCTTTGAAGACCCTAGAAACAAGTGCTAGAAATCAGTTATGTAGCACTATGCACAATGCATTCTGAATTGACTGAACTTGACAATTGTCACTGGTATAGTATTTCACTATATGGGGCCTCACTTGCCTGCAGCAAAACATGGTCCTACTAAAATTAATTAGGATGCATATACTAGAAACAGTAACTGACAAACATTTTTTATGAAATACCACAAAATAGATATTACTGGAATGCCTATGTCTAATCAATTCTCAAATATTTTCATTCTCCTTTCTAAATTTTAATATATTTGCTGATTAGTTATGCTGTGTGCTGCTTCAGGACACAGTTACATAATTAATTTCTTCATCTGTTTTAACACAAGAAAAATCCTATATGAGGTTCAGCTAGTTTGTTAGCAATCTGACCTATACTCTGATCCCAAACAAGGTTGAAAATTCTGCTTACAGTATTATCAGCAAAAAAGATTATTAGAAATCCAAATTATAGTACAGTTCTAAAACAGACATGCTGGGCTGTAACTTATTAAAAATGAAAGCTGTAAACTATAGGACACTATGACTCAAGCTTGCATATAAGAATATGCAGAAACGTACATACCACCGCAATTTGTAGACAAATCCGTGACTCTCTCTCGGGGGCCATTTTAGCATCGTATGCCATTGTAGTGTACTACGACTAAGAAAGTTTCTTTCGAACGCGTCAGCTGTTTTTCCCATAAGCCGTCATTAGTATACGCTCCTCCATGCATGGGTGTTTCATTGCTTTCTATGCTTGTATTTTTTATGAAGAATTAATAAAGCATCAAGATTTTTTTAAACTCATCAGCGTGGATATTGTACGGTTTCCTGCATTCTTTCTGCATGTCTGTGAACCACTGGCGGTGGCTACAACCAGCTCTATCCTACACGCGAGCATTATGTTTAAGAGGTGAGCGGACTTATTTATATTTTTTCTATATCAAGCTTGCATACTTACACTAGAAACTAACTTTACATTTTTTATTGTAGTAAGGATATATAACAATGTTTTATGAGGAGCTACTAAGGATATGAATTGCAGATATTGTCGCAGTAAAAGAATCAGTGAAAAAAATAAATTGTGGCATGCTTCAATGCATGTCATATTATTTTTCTCTAGAAGCATTGCTTCTGGGGGAGATTATGACACTTCACATATGTGCCATTTAGAGGCACACACAGTGTCTACAGTGTTGCCTCAAGAAGAAATACCTGATCTACATCCAAAACTTACATTTGCTTGTAAATATTCCTTTTCTGTTTTGTCTCATATCTCACTGGCATTCAAGCATGGCACAATTTATTTTCTTTAGATAAATCTGTTGAGGAACCCAGCAAAAAGTGTTTAGTTCTCCTGCAATGCCACCACAGGTAAAGTGAAGCATTATATGATCCTTTTTAAAATAAATGGACTGTCTGCATAATACATCTGCCTGCTGAGCCTTCTGGAGAAAGAGATAAGGTTCTCTAATGGGGAACCCCCCATTTAAACTCAGAATTAACAAAAACAGCATATGAACATGATTTCTAAAGCAGACAACCCATGTAATTCATGTGTTTGTTCTTAGAAATACTGGCAACCATGAAGAAATGTATATGTAATACCCTAAAACAAGGGTACTTTGGACTGTGACTATCCGCACTCTTGCTACCATACAAATCTATTAACACCTTACTATTCTGGTACCATGGTTTATACTATTATGTGCTTTTATACTGTTTTACATTTTTAAACTCAGCTTAAATTGTTAATTATAATATGTTCTGTTTATTTGCACAGTGAGAAGGGTTAACACATAGACAGCTAATACTGAGAGACTCTGATACTTGCTACTTATGGACTAAGAATGTTGTTATTTTTCACTTTAGTACAAGATGCACACCTGAGTTTTGGAGTAAAAATCTCAGACATTGTGACCTTTGCACCATCCCATAGGCAACAATAGAAGCTCTATACAAATGTATGAGAGACTGAAATTGTAATAATGTTTTTGTAATGGCTGTGATTCTCCATCCACCCCACCCATTAGAAGGTTCAAGATCCTCTAGAAACAATATAAAAGGGGTTGTGCAGTTAGAGACTTGTGGTTAGCAGAAAAGGTTCTGCCAAGCTGACTGTCCGACCCAGGGATACCAATGCTTTGGCCAGGATACCAGCCTTCTGAGAAAGAGAAAGGGACAACTAGCCCAGGCCTTTGCTCAGCACAGACTCTTTGTTTAGCAGGGAGGAGACTGGAGAAGCCAAGCAGTGTCTTGCTGGTATTGTTTTTCCCTACAGTTTCTCCATTAAAGAAATGCACTGGCTCTCTGGACTCATTTACCATTGGGATGCACCACACCTTGCCAACCATTTCGGAGAGCAGTGACACATGGGGATACAGTGTAGTGTTTGGACCACCCCAAACGAAGGCACTGCATATGTGTCTAGCAGATAACAACTTATTTTTATCATATTTTATTATTATTTTAAAATATTGTTACAACAATAGTGATCCATCCACAAGGTGATAATGAGGCAATTGATGACAAGAAAAGATGTTAAAAGAGGGTCTGGTTAGGAAATGGATAATGGTAATGCACAAGATGTTAATGTTGAAATTTTTTCTCCCCACCCTAAGTGTGACTTAGCCTAGATAAAGTCCTGATTCTACAAGATTTGAATAATTGATAAGATTTAATATTGTAGCCTAATAGCATATACCACAAATACATATGAATCGACAGAGTAAACTATAATTTAATTTTTATTTTATACATATATAACATGACTGTATTAACAGCAACTTTAAGGTTTTACTTGCATTTTGATGCCTGTTTATGGAGGACATGCCTTTAAAGAGATTGTTATATATCTATATTAGAGATGGGCGAATCGATTCTAACAAAGTGGAATTAGTTTCGAATTTCAGGAAAACTTCGATTCTGAACGAAGTCGAAGTTTGAGGTGATTCGCAGGAACTAACCATGTTTTAATTGATAAAATGGCTGCGAGCACATGGCGTTACATGGGGCAAAGAACTCTGGGAGGAAGAAAGGAGTAACCTAAATGACATGTGCAAAGATGAAGCCAATCAGAGACCGGCGGGATTCTTTGACGTCACTGCACTAAATAAGTCCGGATGCAACGCTGCCAGTTCACACTGCTCTCTCTGTGCCGTGTTGTAGCTGCTGCAGCTCCAGTATTAGAGATCTCACACAAAAGAATGACCTTTTATACAGCGATTTTTTGGGGGGTGTCACAGCTTTTCTCAGAGACTGCTTCTCTTACGTTCTAATTTTGATTTTGTGGGTTATTGGAATTGAAGTCCAGTGTGCGTCCAATTCAGCTGCATATACATATTAATGCAATCTGACCCGTTCTGGAGCACATTGAATATTCAAGGGTTATCTAAGCCTCTTTTTGCTGTTGTATTCAGTTAAAGAAACAGAGTTTTTTCAATCCAAATACCAGTTAATTTTTGGCTGCTCATTCCTTTTGCACAATTTAACCAAGGGCTACTTAAAAAACTTTGTGCTATTGTATTTCGTAAAAGAAAGGGTTTTTAAACGCCAAAGAAGAAATTTTGCCTGTAGCATAATTCATATCTGAAGGTTAATTAAGTGTTTTTATGCTGTTGTAGTCAGTAAAATACACGCCCGTTTTTAACACGCCACATAGCTGTTAATTTTTGGCAGCTCATTTCTTTTGCGCAATTTATACCCAAAGGGGTTAATTAAGCATTTTTCTGCTGTTGTAGTCAGTAAAAGAAACTGTGTTTTTACAATGCCAAATAAGAAATTTTGCCTGTAGCATAATTCATATCCGAAGGTTAATTAAGTGTTTTTTCTCCTGTTGTAGTCAGTAAAATGCACATCGTATTAACACGCCACATAGCTGTTCATTTTTGGCATCTCATTTCTTTTGCACAATTTAGATCCAAGGGTTATTTAAGAGTTTTTCTATTGTTGTAGTCAGTAAAAGAAAGGGTGTTTTTCAATGCCAAAGAAGAAATTTTGCCTGTAGCATAATTCATATCCGAAGGTTAATTAAGTGTTTTTCTGCTCTTGTAGTCAGTAAAATACACGATGTTTTAACACGCCACATAGCTGTTAATTTTTGGCAGCTCATTTCTTTTGCGCAATTTATATCCAAGGGTTAATTAAGCATTTTTCTGCTGTTGTAGTCAGTAAAAGAAACTGTGTTTTACAATGCCAAATAAGAAATTTTGCCTGTAGCATAATTCATATCCGAAGGTTAATTAAGTGTTTTTCTGCTGTTGTAGTCAGTAAAATACACGTCGTTTTAACACGCCACATAGCTGTTCCTTTTTGGCAGCTCATTTCTTTTGCGCAATTTAGATCCAAGGGTTAATTAAGCACTTTTCTGCTGTTGTAGTCAGTAAAAAAAACAGTGTTTTTCAGTGCCAAAGAAGAAATTTTGCCTGTACCATAATTCATATCTGAAGGTTAATTAAGTGTTTTTCTGCTGTTGTGGTCAGTAAAATACACGACGTTTTAACACACCACATAGCTGTTAATTTTTGGCATCTCATTTCTTTTGCGCAATTTAGAACCAAGGGTTAATTAAGCATTTTTTTGCTGTTGTAGTCAGTAAAAGAAACAGTATTTTTCAACGCCAAAAAATAAATTTTGCCTGTAGCATAATTCATATCCGAAGATTAATTAAGTGTTTTTCTGCTGTTGTGGTCAGTAAAATACACGACGTTTTAACACGCCACATAGCTGTTAATTTTTGGAAGCTCATTTCTTTTGCGCAATTTATATCCAAGGGTTAATTAAGCATTTTTCTGTTGTTGTAGTCAGTAAAAGAAATGGTGTTTTTCAATGCCAAAGAAGAAATTTTGCCTGTAGCATAATTCATATCCGAAGGTTAATTAAGTGTTTTTTCTGCTTTTGTAGTCAGTAAAATACACATCGTTTTAAAACACCACATAGCTGTTAAATTTTGGCATCTCATTTCTTTTGCGCAATTTAGAACCAAGGGTTAATTAAGCATTTTTTTGCTGTTGTAGTCAGTAAAAGAAACAGTGTTTTTCAACGCCAAAGAAAAATATTTGCTTGTAGCATAATTCATGTCCGAAGGTTAATTAAGTGCTTTTCTGCTGTTGTAGTCAGTAAAATACACGTCGTTTTAACACGCCACATAGCTGTTCATTTTTGGCAGCTCATTTCTTTTGCGCAATTTAGATCCAAGGGTTAATTAAGCACTTTTCTGCTGTTGTAGTCAGTAAAAGAAACAGTGTTTTTCAATGCCAAAGAAAAAATTTTGCTTGTAGCATAATTCATATCCGAAGGTTAATTAAGTGTTTTTCTGCTGTTGTAGTCAGTAAAATACACGACGTTTTAACACGCCACATTGCTGTTAATTTTTGGCAGCTCATTTCTTTTGCGCAATTTATATCCAAGGGTTAATTAAGCATTTTTCTGCTGTTGTAGTCAGTAAAAGAAACGGTGTTTTTCAACGCCAAAGAAGAAATTTTGCCTGTAGCATAATTCATATCCGAAGGTTAATTAAGTGTTTTTCTGCTGTTGTAGTCAGTAAAATACACGTCGTTTTAACACGCCACATAGCTGTTAATTTTTGGCAGCTCATTTCTTTTGCGCAATTTATATCCAAGGGTTAATTAAGTGTTTTTCTGTTGTTGTAGTCAGTAAAAGAAACGGTGTTTTTCAACGCCAAGAAAGAAATTTTTGCCTGTAGCATAATTCATATCCGAAGGTTAATTAAGTGTTTTTCTGCTGTTGTAGTCAGTAAAATACACGATGTTTTAACACGCCACATAGCTGTTAATTTTTGGAAGCTCATTTCTTTTGCGCAATTTATAATCCAAGGTTTTAATTAAGCATTTTTCTGCTGTTGTAGTCAGTAAAAGAAACGTGTTTTTCAACGCCAAAGAAGAAATTTTGCCTGTAGCATAATTCATATCCGAAGGTTAATTAAGTGTTTTTCTGCTGTTGTAGTCAGTAAAATACACGATGTTTTAACACGCCACATAGCTGTTAATTTTTGGTAGCTCATTTCTTTTGCACAATTTATATCCAAGGGTTAATTAAGCATTTTTCTGTTGTTGTAGTCAGTAAAAGAAACTGTGTTTTCAACGCCAAAGAAGAAATTTTGCCTGTAGCATAATTCATATCCGAAGGTTAATTAGAGTGTTTTTCTGCTGTTGTAGTCAGTAAAATACACGACGTTTTAACACGCCACATAGCTGTTAATTTTTGGAAGCTCATTTCTTTTGTGCAATTTATATCCAAGGGTTAATTAAGCATTTTTCTGTTGTTGTAGTCAGTAAAAGAAACGGTGTTTTTCAACGCCAAAGAAGAAATTTTGCCTGTAGCATAATTCATATCCGAAGGTTAATTAGAGTGTTTTTCTGCTGTTGTAGTCAGTAAAATACACGATGTTTTAACACGCCACATAGCTGTTAATTTTTGGCAGCTCATTTCTTTTGCGCAATTTAGATCCAAGGGTTAATTAAGCATTTTTTTTCTGTTGTAGTCAGTAAAAGAAACTGTGTTTTTCAACATGGGCTGACTGTGCAGCCGTTCCCCGAGCTCTGTCAGGTGACTGGGTGTTCCGATCACCCGACAGAGCACGGGAAATCCTTTGATTGCGCTGCGGTAACGCACCGCCACAATCAAAGGGTTAAAGCACCGGGATGCGGAGATGTCCCCCGCTGCCCGGTGCTTGCAGGGGATGCTCTGGGATCAGGGCTGTGTAGCACAGCCCCGATCTCAGCACAGCTGAGGCGCCTAGGTGCCGCAAACTCCGGTGTCTACAGCAACGTCTAAGACGTCGCTGCAGATGAACGACCCTCACCAGCCGACGTCTAAAGTCGGTGGGTAGTCGTTGAGGAGTGAAACAGAGACTTTAGAACAAAAAGTATCTCAGACAGAAAGGTGGCAGGCTCTTCACATGCGAGTGGCAGTGGCACAAACATTACTGGAGCAGGCACAGGTCGCAATACAGTAAGGGGACGTCGCAGCAGGGGTCACTCGGTGAGGCCAGAACTGCTGGTGTCATATAGCGGCCGTGTGTTGACCAGCAACCCAAGAGTTCTTGATTGGTTGACTAGGTCATCCACTTCCTCCCAGATGACATCTGACAACTCCAGCCAAGAGTCGGTGGGAACATCAGACACAACACTTAGTTGGCATGGCCCGGGAGCGGGTCAGCGGCCCTCACCTGTCCTCAACTCGCATCTGTCCCATCAGGTTCCCTCAGCCAGAGATGTAGTATGTGGTCTGGGCTCAGTACCACTATACAGCGAGGATGAACAATTTGAGAAGGACAGTCAGCAGCTACTTGGCAGCAAATAAATGGGGCCAATATCCCCTGCTTCTTGCAGTAGGCGGCAAAGTATAGATGTGGAGAGTGGCATGGGAGGTCATGTTGTGAAGGGTCAGCCTCTGCATACCAAGACCGTTGAGGAGGACAGCAGTGAAGATCAAACAATAATCGATGATGATGATGTAGCCGACCGCACTTGGGAGCCGGGTGAAGCAAGGGCTTCATCATCGTCAGGAGAAGAGGGCGTCAGCTTGCGCCTCATGCCGCAGCAGCACCAGCGCCCAGTGGCACACATGCCATTGCAGCCAGTCAAGGCTCCACCACCTCTGCAGAAGGGAGCTGTTTCTCTTTGCCATTATATCTCGGTCCAGACGCTGCTGCTCCTCGCTACTCATGGCGCTAGCAGTCGTTTAAAGAGGCGATTGCAAAGAGACAACAGTATGCGTCCAACGATCCTAAGGTGCAGAAGCTGACCATACTCCTGTCCAAGTTGTTAGTACTGCAGTCCCTCCCTTTCCAAATGGTGGACTCTGCACTGTTCAGAGAATTAATGGCCTGTGCCTAGCCGAGGCGGAGAGTTCCAAGCCATAATTTCTTTTCCAAAAAGGCAGTACCAGCCCTTCACAAATATGTAGAACAGAAGGTGGGCCAGTCCTTGAGCTACGGCCAGGGCCAGTACATGTCCTTTACGGCCCACTGGGTGAATGTGCTTCCTGCACAGCCACACCAACAATTTGGACAGGAGACGCCGCTTTCTCCTCCACGTTGTCAAACTGCTGCTTCTGCGCCAATGTCCGCCTCCTCCTCCTCCACCACCACCACTATCTCAGCCTCCACAAGTACTGCTCCATCATACCACATGTGTAGGGCACAGTGGTGTCACGCAGTTCTACACTTGGCTTGCCTCGTCGAACGAGGTCACACAGGGGAGGAACTGCTCCACGTCATGCAGCAAGAAATCGATGTGTGGCTTTCTCCGCGCCAACTGCAAATCGGAACCATGGTAACGGACAATGGGAGGAACATGGAGTCCACGCTGCTCCGAGGAGGAATGGCCCATGCGCCCTGCATGGCGCACGTTTTCAATCTAGTTGTGAAAAGGTTCCTGAAGTCTTCCACCGATCTTCAGAAGATTCTGAAAATGGCCAGGAAACTGTGCGTGCACTTCATCCATTCCTGCAAAGCCAGGAACACCCTCCTCGAGTTGCAGCGGCAGAACGGCCTCCCCCAACACACGCTGATATCCGATGTTTTCACCAGTTGGAATTCCAGCCTACACATGTTGGACCGACTGTATGAACAGAGAAAGGCCATTAACGATTTTTTGATGATCCAGGCGGACAGGAGTACTCCCCTGTGTAACTTAGATGTCACCCAGTGGGAGCTAATGCGTGACACCTGCCGTTTGCTGAGGCCATTTGAGGAGGCGACGTTATTTGTCAGTTGCCAGGACTACGGGATGAATAACGTCATTCCACTGCTTCATGTCCTGGAACTGATGCTGAAAAATCTGTCTGGGCAGGGGACTGGAGACGTGGCGACTACAACTCGCAGCCACGTGAGTCCGGTGGGGACTGAACAGGAGGAGGAGGAGGACATTGGAGCACAAGCATTGTCTGGTGAAATGAGTGGTTTTTCTACCCAGGTGACAGGAGAGGAGGAGTAGGAGCAGCTGGAGGAGGTAGATGGAGATGAGGAAGACGAGGCAGATGACCCGCAAGCACCATGGCAGTATACAGTGGAGATAGAGGCAGGGAGTCCCTCGGAGTCACTTGTGCAGATGGCCTACAGCATGCTGATTGGCCTGGCTAGTGACAGAGGGATGACTTCTGGCTCTCCACCCTATTGGAGCCTTTTTCCCAGTTGCTGAGAGGGACCACAAACTCAAATACTATAGAGAAATCCACCGTAGTCAGTTGACCGCTGCCTATGTGCGGCATCGTCCCTCCTCTGACAGGTCTGACCGGGGGGTTCCTCAGCGCTCACGTACCACTGCCGCAGCTGCTGTGGTAAGGTAGGGGGGGGGGGCAGAAGCAGTACCAGCTCCATCAGCAGCAACCTAAGTCTGGAGTCACTGATGAGCAGCTTCCTTCACCCGCCTAGTGAGGAGGGTAGTCGCCAGCAGCAGGACCTGGAGCAGTCCCTGAACCAACAGGGGGTGGCCTACTTGGAAAGCACTCTGCCACGCCAGTTAGAAGATCCGCTGGACTACTGAGCAGCCAAACTGGATGTGTGGCCACAACTTGCCGAGTTTGCAGTGGAGAAGTTGTCCTGCCCGGCCAGTAGTGTGTCATCAGAGTGGGTGTTCAGTGCGGCGGGGGCCATCATTACCCCAAGGAGAACCTGCGTGTCCACCTGAAATATGGAATGAGTGACCTTTGTCAAGATGAATCAGGCGTGGACCTGTCAGGATTTCCACACACCAATGCCTTAGGCGTCAGATTACATCAGGTATGACGCCTCACCAAAACTTTGAGAAATGAGTCTGCGTTCAAACTACCGGCCTTAGCCACTATTCTGATGCCGTCACCCGCCTGATGCCCCAAATCTGCTGTTAGTTTTTCCATCTTCCTACCACCATCTTTACCAGGGACTGGTATTGCCACAAACCTCCACGTTGTGTCATTGTGCCACTGTCTGACCTCATACTGCTGCTGTGCCTGCTGCCGTGACCTCCACACTGTGTTATTGTGCCACTCTCTGGCCTACTACTGTTTTTGCCACCTCAAGAATGTCATTGTGCCACTGTCTGACCTTATGCTGCTGCTGTGGCTGCTGCCGTGACCACCACACTGTGCCATTGAGCCACTCTCTGACCTCATGTTGCTGCTGTGGCTGCTGCCGTAACCTACACACTGTGTCATTGTGCCACTATCGGACCTCATGCTGCTGCTGTTGCTCCTGCCATGTCCTCCACACTCTGTCATTGTGCCACTCTGTGGCCTACTGCTGTTTTGCCACCTCCAGAATGTCATTGTGTCACTGTCTGTCCTCATGCTGCTGCTGTGGCTGTTGCCGTTACCTCCACACCACCCTTGTGCCACGCTGTGGCCTACACCTGTTTGTGCTACCTCCACGCTCTGTCATTGTTCCACTCTCTGACCTCATGCTGCTGCTGCTGTTGATGCCGTCACCTCCACACTCTGTCATTGTGCCACTCTCTGACCTCATGCTGCTGCTGTTGATGCTGTCACCTCCACACTGTGTCATTGTGCCACTCTCTGACCTCATGCTGCTGCTGTGGCTGCTGCCGTGACCTCCACCCTCTGTCATTGTGCCACTGCCTGACCTCATGCTGCTGCTTTGGCTGCTGCCATGACCTCCACAGTCTGTCATTGTGCCACTGTGACCCAATTACCTCCAAGCACCGTGACAGTATACAGTGGAGATGGAGGCAGGGAGTCCCTTTAGAATCACTTGCGTACATGGCCTGCAGCATGCTGATTTACCTGGCTAGTGACAGCTGAATAGTCACCATCCGGCAGAGGGATGACTTCTGGCTCCACCCTCTTGGACCCTCGCTACCGGTCCTAAATGGCTTTTTTTCCAGCTGCTGAGAGGGAGGACAAACTCAAGTACTGTAGAGAAATCCTCCGTAATCAGTTTGCTAACGTTCCTAACCCATTTTTGGCCAAAGAAATTCTACCTCCATCAGCTTTATCATACCTAGGTGCTTATTTTGCATTCGGTGCCATTAGTGATGGAATTTAGTACAAAACTGGAATGGTGAATTAAAAGCAAATGCTGCAAAACTGGCTTTGGATGAGCTTCTTCAGTATGAAGAATGTGAATCGTATGTCCAAATTACAGACAGGAAAAACCGCTTCCGCCTCCTCCTTGAGCCTCGTCTGTCATATCATTGTACCGTACCTCTTGCCTCCGTGCCTTGACCACGATCCTTGCTGGCTGTCCTGACCTTACGCTTGTCCCGGACTCCGAGTTTGCCTTATGATTTTGTACCTCGTTACACCTTGGCTGCCACCGCAAGCAAGTCACATCAGGGGTAACGACCTGGTAGACTCCCGCCGCAGCAAGTCCGTCGCGCTTTGCAGCGGGCTCTGGTGAAAACCGGGACCTACTTAGATTCCACTACCAGGTGTGGCTATTTCCATCGTCCTTTTACTGTGCTGCGATCTGTGGCGGCTCCAATAACCTACTACTATGTTCTTTGACGCTGTTGTAGGATCTTACCCCTCAGCTTGTTTTTTTCCAGCTGACGCTGCCATGACTTTATCAGGCTGCATTCCTGCTTCAGTTTTTTGGTCAGTTTTGCTCCTGTAAGTGCCCAGGGAATTTTAGATTGAAGCGATTCTAAGAGCAGCATCCGTCATGTGCTTGTCATGCTAAAACACAGCATTGTATGAAGACCACACCAAGCTCCCTCTGCATATTTAAGCATGGCACAATGTTCTACAGCAACCTACAGGCTCTCTGCAGACAGGAAATAGCTTTCTAACGCAATTCGTCCCAAAGTAATTCGGAATGAAACGGATTTTGTCAGAAAATTCGTCGAAGTCGGCAAATCGAATTTTTGAGAAATTCGCCCATCTCTAATGATAAATTTGGTCATCTTTTTAGGGAGCCTCCCCGATGGGTCTACCAAAATGGTAGAACCATAGGCCAACAATTGGTGTCTACCATCATATCTGTGATAGTTGTGGGGTCATCTATATGCTCAAGTGCCCGTGTGGGCAGGTGTATGTAGGGCAGACTGCTAGACTGGTAAAAGTGAGGCTAAACTAGCATAGATCTGCTATCCATACGTTTAGGAAACAATATCAGGCAGATAATGAAAGTCCAAATGCACCGTCTGTAGATGAATGTATGAAGCCTTTCGGCGAAACATCTGATGTGTGACACTTTGCTATAGCTAGACATGAATTATCGGAATTGCGGCAGTGCGTTCTCGAAAAAATCCCATGACATGATTATGCACAAAGTACTACAAAATTGTTAAAATGAGAAGCATTTTGGATAGTTACCTTGGAATCGTTGGCCCCTAAGGGGTTAAACTAAAATTTTAACTTAAGGGTGTTTCTGTAGATCCCAGCAGCGCTGTTAGAAAGATGCTGATTGGTTTTAAATTGTCTATTTAAGGAAAGCCAGTACCTGTAACTTACGTGCTTGAGGAAGGGGAGGCGCTATCCCCGAAACGTCCACGAGATACGTCCAGTCCTGCTCGGTTGTCGGCGTCTCCTCGCTCACCTAGTTTGGGAGCGACGCTATGGACTGTGACTGAACGCCATGCTACGCCGCAACTAAATGCTAAGTATAAGCTTTTCATTCTTTGACATATATGGACATACTGTAATGTCTTTTTTAAGAAGAATTTATTAAAGAAAGTATGCTTTTTAAACTAAAAAAGTTCTATATAAATATTTTTGACTTTGCACCCGTGGGAGTGGAGACCCTGATCGTTTGAACCCAGTATAGCTAACTATTTATATAAATGAGCAACTATTGTATGTCTGACCAATTCAGTACAACTCCATCAGGTGAGCAGTAACAATATTGTATACTCTCCCAGTTTATATTGTTTATACACACAGGGGAATTCTGCGCTTGTCTTCCCCTTTCCCTCTTGTTTCTCTTGTGAAATAGTACTGACAGACACATAGTTACAAAGGTTTTAAGGTAAAAAAAGACAGACATCCGATCAGTTCAGCCCACTGTGCCACAGAGTTGATCCAGAGGAAGGCGAAATCCCCCATAAAGTAGAAGCCAATCGTCCTTATTTTAGGGAAAAAAATCCTTCCCGACTCCCACTTCACGATTAGAATGAAGCCCTGGATCAACAATCCTTCTCCAGGATCTTAGTCACTATAAATTGTTATATTATTACACACTAGAAATGCCTCCAGACCTTTTTAAACTCTGTTAGTGAATTAACCATGACAACTTCCTCTGTTAGAAAATTCGAGTAAAGAATCCATTTCTATATTTGTGTGGAAATCTTCTTTCCTCTGTACATAGAGGATGCCCCCTTGTTCTAGATACAATCCAGAGAATAAATAAATCTTGGGAGAGATCTTTATTTTGAATGTTGTTATATTTAACCCCTTAACGACTACCCACTATCTTTTGACGGCGGCCGTTGCAGGTTGTTAATCTGCAGCAACGTCAAAAGACGTCAAAAGATAGAGGTTTTTGTGGCTCCTGTGGCTGTGCTAGGAACAGAGCTGAAGTTAACAGATTTGTTCCTAGAGCAGTCTCTGTAAGGGCCAGGAAGAGGAGGAAACCTCCGATCCCCAGCACTTAACCCTTTGATTGCTGAGGTCTGTGACCGCATCATAGTCAAATTACATTCCCTTACTCCACCGGGTGATCGGGACTTGGATGAATGTCTGTACAGTCAGCCCTGGGGACCAAGAGTAGCCCCAAGGCTGTCTGTATAACAAGCCTGCAGTCAGGGCACACTGTGTGCTGCCCTGACTGCTGCCTGTGTCATACTGACACAGAGTCTAATGTATTATCATATATGAATATACTAATACACTATTAAGTGTAAAAAAAAAATGTAAAATAGCTATCCTTTCATGGGATTATTAAAAAAAGTAAAAAAACATAAAAAAGTGTAGAAAAATATAAAATAATACAATTAAAATAAATATTTAATAAAAAATAATTGTGCCTACGTTACACAAAAAAGCATATTAGGCATCCAAACAACCATAATAACCTAATTAATCTAGCAAATTATTTAGTGTAGAATGTGAATGGCGTAAATAAATAATAATAATTAAAAAAAATGAAAAATAAATTGAAAAAAAAATCTGTAATAATTTATTTGTGAACTCAAACTATGTCCTCAAAAAGTACAACTTTTCCTGCATAAAACAAGACCTCGTATAACTGCCTCATTAAAAAATAAAAAAGTTACGACTGTTGAAATGCAGGAGACAAAAACTAAAAAAATGCGCTGATCATTAAGGCCTTTTCAGGCTTTGCACTTAAGAGGTTAAACATTTTTATTATGTCACCTTGAAGTCATCTTTTTTCAAAACTAAATAACCCTAATCTTGCTAATCTTTCTGGGTATTGCATTCCACCCAGTCCTTTCATTATTTTTTTTTTGCTCGCCTTTTAACTTGTTCAAGCTCTACAATGTCTTTTCTGTGCACTGGTGCCCAAAACTGCACAAATGTTCCACGTGTGGTCTGACCAGTGATTTGTATAATGGGAGAATAATGTTCTCATCATGTGCATGTATGCCCCTTTTAAGACATCCCCTGATCCTCATACTCCCCAAGGTCCTGTGGTTGGTGCATTCTGAGGAGATGAGGATACACCATTGGAGGACACGGAGGAAGGTCCAAATACACCAGAATTTTTCCATATTTGTTTTTTATTTATTTTATTGGTTTTAAATCTAATTCTCCTGTTTTTTTGTATTTGCTAAAGTAGTAACATCTAAAGTGAAACCAGAATAAACCGTCCCTAATATCTTTTACTTTTAGAGGGATAGCCACCCTGTTAAAGGTGTACCCATAAACCTCAACTTAGGAAACCTTATCAAAAGACGTGAAAATAACACAAAGGTTTAAATTAAAACCCAATGCTGAAATTAGAAAATGGCAAATGATACCCATAATGCTGAGATATGTTTTTTCTGGTCCAAAAAGGCCAGATTCCTCAGTGGAAATAGCGAAATTAACCACTCAGAAATGATGAGTGCCTCTGGGGATGTATGACAGCAAACAAAACAAAGAGTAGCCAGCTGCATCCAAGATGCCTAGACGTATGGCGGTAAAACTTCCAATTTTTATTTTCTTCTAATGTAAAATCGATACATGGAGAAATACTTCAAGAATAAACGCATAATAGCACCATGGTTATCGCTGTAACCGACGCGTTTCGGAAATTATTCCTTAATCGTGGTCACTAGTGTTAGCTGATGAAAGGCTATTTATATCTGTGCTCAGGGAGGAAATCACATGACGAAAGAGGGAAACACCCTCTGTGACGCTGAGTCCCTCCCAGAGAACAAACGCCGCTATTAAAAGGAAAATGTCTTATTTAAAACACATTGTCTAACACAAAAAAAAACAAAAACAAAAAAAAAAAAAAAAACATGCTGATGTTTTAAAACAAAACCAGGTGCCAAGTTACTGGTATGTAAAGAGGCTGCAAAAGATATCTTAATAATGGTAAATTAAATCTTGCATGATATTCAAGCCTGCAGGGATTCTAGTACCTAGCTTGAAGATCCACATCGATTCCCTAGCCAGGAGTTTACGATGTAAATCGCCACCTCTTGGTGCATTTTTTATTTTTTCCACAGCACAAAAAAACTAAAGGAACGCAGATTGCCACCATGTATCTCCTGAAAATGTTTTGATACACTTGAACATTTAAAGAGGTCACTTCTTAGAGAGTCTGAGAGATGTCTTCTAATCCTGACTTTCAGGGGGCCTGTGGTACAACCCACGTACTGAAGTCTGCAAGTATTACAAGCAATAAGATAGATCACGAATTTACTGTTACAATTAATGAATTGCTTAATGTCATATACTTTTTTAGTTACAAATGATTCAAAAGTTTTTGTGTTGGAAACATACTTGCAGGCTGTGCATTGGGTGTGACCACAGCCAAAAAAGCCTGTTGAACTCAGCCAATTCCTCTGCAATGAAGTAGAGTGTGAAAAGAGGCTGGGAGATAACAGAGACCCCAAAGTAGGTGCCTTCCTTGATACAAAACGTGTATTACACTGTAAAAGTCTCTGCAAGTCCGGATTAGAATACAATAAAGGGAGATGATTTTTAATGATTTTAACAATACTCTTAAATTGTAGACTATATGTTGTAGAAAAAGTGACAGAGTCACAAGTGTGGTCAGTTTTAGAAATATCTTCTAACAATGTTTGTCTATCTGTACGTTTAATTCTATTTTGTGCTTTTCTAACCACAGCGGATGAGTATCTGCGTTCTTTTAACCTAGTGCAGGTCTCCTGTTCTATTGCCTGATACTGTAGGTCATTAGTACAACATCTTTTCATGCGGATAAGCTCTCCATATGGTATATTATTCACAACGTGTTGTGGGTGGCACGAATCTGCGCGCAGCAAAGAGTTGCGGGCAGAAGGTTTCCTAAAAGGTGAAACTTTAACCGGTTCTTCAAGTTGGCCCATCAAGGTCACATCTAAAAAATGTATGGTGTCATTATGACTCTGAAAACTGAATTTGAGGTTCATGGAATTATTATTGATACAGTCCACAAATTGGATGGCCTGTTGTGCCGTCCCCCCCCCACACCATCAAGAGGTCATCAATGTACCTTCCATACCAGATGATGTGGGGGGAGAAGGAGCTGGAGTCAGAAAAAATGTATTTCTCCTCCCAAACCGACATAAAAATGCCGGCCAGGGAAGGAGAGAAACGAGCGCCCATTGAGGCGCCACGTTTTTGTAAATAGAAAACACCATCAAACATGAAGTAGTTGTGAGATAACAAATACTCTACAACTTCAACAACATACCCCTGTGTAATTGTAGAGAGATCACTGTATTTGCTCAAGTGATAACCGAGGCATGAAAGAGTGATGTCGTGCGGCATGCAGGGATACAATCCCACCACGTCGCACGACAGCCAACTGTACCGAGAATTCCAAGACAAACGTTCAATGCTGTTTATTAAATGCTGTTTATTAAATGCTGTACCCGTAAACCTCAACTTAGGAAACCTTATCAAAAGACGTGAAAATAACACAAAGGTTTAAATTAAAACCCAATGCTGAAATTAGAAAATGGCAAACGATACCCATAATGCTGAGATATGTTTTTTCTGGTCCAAAAAGGACAGATTCCTCAGTGGACATAGCGAAATTAACCACTCAGAAAGGATGAGTGCCTCTGGGGATGTATGATGCACAAGTCCTGGTTCAGACTTGGTATAAATACTAGTGTTGAGCGATTATTATCGACAAAGTTGAAATCGGCACAGTTTTTATGGTGATCGTATTTTTTAGATCATGCGATAATTTAGGTTAAAATCTGTGCATCATCTATTAAGATTGCGCCTTTTTCGGCGCTTCCTGTAATTTTGGCGGCCAGCAAATAAGATTACAGAATAGAGCAGGGTGAGATGTGTGTGCGACGTCATGACTGGGATGTGTATGGTTGCGATTGGCTGGAAAAATCACATGACCTCGTTTTAAATAGAACAGCGTTTCCTGTTCAACCTCAGTGTCTCTCAGCGTCTCAGAGCAGAAGGACGTGCGCCTGCTTTGTGTCCAAACAGCTCAGCGAAATTATTATATTTCTTCACAGAGAAACCTCTACTATTAGCTGTGATCCTTACAACTTAGTTAGATTAGAGATTTGAAGATTTTATATAGTTAGGTAGAGAATTTTAAAGGAGCATCTATTGCTGTAAAGTCACGGGGGGGGGGGGGAGCGGAGGGGGAGCCACCGCGGGCGAACACAGACAAACTCTATAAAGAATACTGGATAAAGTTCACCAAGACTTAGTGTAGACATTGCATAGCTTTATTATTAGCAGTTTTCTATTGAAATATTTCCTGGAAATTGGGCAGCCTGAACTTATAGGATACACATCTTTTCTAGTAACTGCAGGTCTCTTTGTTAGGTGCAAAACTCCACTTTTATTATTAGTATACATTTCAGATAGGTGTTCATTTTCAATTTTGCCCATTCCACCTTTGTTGATATATCCACCTTGTACTTAAATTAGAATCCAGCAAGTCAGCACAGGGTTGATAGGTGCCAAAAATACCTTGTAGTATCCGAATAAATTTCAGATAAGTGTTTTTTGACTTTGGCGCACTACAGCTTTGTTCATTGAGGCACCTTGCACTTAAATGTGAATACTGCAATTTTTTAGTCACCACAGGTGAATTGATAGGTGCCAAAAAATACCTTTTATTATCCGAATACATTTCAGATACGTGTTTTTTCACTTTGGCGCAGGCCAGCTTTGTTGATAGAATCTACTTTGCACAGTTAAAATTTGAATACAGCAATTTATGTAGTCACCACTAGTGTTGAGCGATTTTTATTCGACAAAGTTGAAAATCGGCAAGGTTTTTTTATGGTGATCGAACATTTCCAGATCATGCGATAATTAAGGTTAAAATCTGTGCTTCATCTATTAAGATCGCGCCTTTTTTCGGCGCTTCCTGTAATTTGGCGGGCAGCAAATGAGATTCAGTAGTAGAGCAGGGTGTTGTGATGTGGGTCGTTTGGTGCGACGTCATGGACTGGGATGTGTATGTTGCGAATTTGGCTGGAAAAATCACCATTGACTCGTTTAACATAAGAACAGCATTTCCTGTTTCAGCTCAGTGGTCTCTCAGCCGTCTAATTAGGGATAGGACCTGCGCTCTGCCTGTGGCCAAACAGCTCAGCGAAATTAGTCCTTTTCTGTCCACAGAGAAACCTCTACTCATTCAGCTAGTGATCCTTCCATTTAGTTAGATTAGAGATTTGAACATTTTATGTAGTTAGCTAGAGAATTTTTACCAGCATCTACCGCTGTAAATCACACTGGCGGTGGGGGCGGGGTGGGGGGGGGCCCGCGGGGAGGAACCAGACAGGACTCCTATGTATCTTAAAGAACACATGGATAAAGTTCACCCGAAGACTGTAGTGTAGACATTGTAGTGGAATATTTTTTTATTACAGTTTGCTATTGAAATATTCATGGATATTGGGCAGCCTGAACTTATATTGGGATAAACATAAATTTATAGTACAGCTAGGTCTCTTTGTTCGGTGCAAAACTTCCACTTTTATTATCAGTATACATTCAGATATGTGTTCATATTTTACCCACTTTACACTGTGAGCTGTGATATATCCACCTTGCACTTAAATTACAAACACAGCAATCTTGTAGTCAGCACAGGTTGTTTGTTGCCATAAATACGTGTATCATACGAAAAACATCACAGTTACGTGTTTTTTGACTTTTGCGCACCAGCACTGTTCATTGACTCAGACATTACGTAAATCTTAAAACAGCAATTCTATATTCACCACAGGTGAATTGAAAGGTGCAAAAAATACCGTTTATTATATCAAAACATAAACAGTTACGTGTTTTTTGACTTTTGCGCACCCAGCACTGTTCATTGACCCAGCATCTAAGAAAATCTTAAAACAGCAATTCTATATTACCCACAGGTGAATTGAAAGGTGCAAAAAATACAGTTTATTATATCAAAACATAACAGTTACGTGTTTTTTGACTTTTGCGCACCCAGCACTGTTCATTGACGCAGCATCTACGTAAATCTTAAAACAGCAATTCTATATTCACCACAGGTGAATTGAAAGGTGCAAAAAATACAGTTTATTATATCAAAACATAACAGTTACGTGTTTTTTGACTTTTGCGCACTCAGCACTGTTCATTGACGCAGCATCTATATTCACCACAGGTGAATTGAAAGGTGCAAAAAATACAGTTTATTATATCAAAACATAACAGTTACGTGTTTTTTGACTTTTGCGCACCAGCACTGTTCATTGACGCAGCATCTACGTAAATCTTAAAACAGCAATTCTATATTCACCACAGGTGAATTGAAAGGTGCAAAAAATACAGTTTATTATATCAAAACATAACAGTTACGTGTTTTTTGACTTTTGCGCACCAGCACTGTTCATTGACGCAGCATCTACGTAAATCTTAAAACAGCAATTCTATATTCACCACAGGTGAATTGAAAGGTGCAAAAAATACAGTTTATTATATCAAAACATAACAGTTACGTGTTTTTTGACTTTTGCGCACTCAGCACTGTTCATTGACGCAGCATCTACGTAAATCTTAAAACAGCAATTCTATATTCACCACAGGTGAATTGAAAGGTGCAAAAAATACAGTTTATTATATCAAAACATAACAGTTACGTGTTTTTTGACTTTTGCGCACCCAGCACTGTTCATTGACGCAGCATCTACGTAAATCTTAAAACAGCAATTCTATATTCACCACAGGTGAATTGAAAGGTGCAAAAAATACAGTTTATTATATCAAAACATAAAAGTTACGTGTTTTTTGACTTTTGCGCACCCAGCACTGTTCATTGACACAGCATCTACGTAAATCTTAAAAAAGCAATTCTATATTCACCACAGGGAATGAAAGGTGCAAAAAAATACAGTTTATTATATCAAAACATAACAGTTACGTGTTTTTTGACTTTTGCGCAACTCAGCACTGTTCATTGACGGAGCATCTACGTAAATATTAAAATAGCAATTCTATATTCACCACAGGTGAATTGAAAGGTGCAAAAAATACAGTTTATTATACCAAAAGATAACAAATACGTGTTTTTTTGGACTTTTGCCACGTCCAGATTTGTTGATAGACACCTTTGCAGTTAAATTGAAACCAGCAAATTTTGTTTTATTAAAGGGGTTTGGAAATGATTTAG
>JAODAL010023149.1:0-63273 GCA_025379985.1 Phyllomedusa bahiana
TCTATGGGGTCTTTTTTAATAACCCGGGACATTTAGTAAACCTCTTTCTTAGACAGGAATTTTCAATTTAAAATACAGAGGTTTAAAATTTAATATTTTCCACAAAGTCGACTTATTTCATAAAAACCCCCGGGGGAAAATAAAACTATTCTAAAATTTACCCCTCAACTTTTGTCCTTTTCCCATTTTTTTATAGAAAGTATTCCCTCCCTTTTTGGCCCGGGGGTCCCAAAAAAACCCTTCCCTTTGCCATTACCTACCCTTAGTGTTCATTAAAAAATTAGCTTAAATGTCCCTTTTTTTCCATGTTATTTCTCAAAAGAAATAGCTCCTCAAATCATTGCGGGTTCATAAAAAACCCCATTCCCCCCTAATTGGCAACCCCAGCTTCATACATTTTAAGGGCGCCGGGCATACTTTCCCATGTTATTTCTCAAAGAAATTAGCCCCTTTTTTATTAAGTTGGTTTTCAAAAAAACCCCCCGCTCTTTTCCTGTTTGGGCCCCAACCCATTTTACATAGACAACCCCCCCGCAACTTTTTTTCCTCATGTTTTTTTTCTCAAAGAGATAGCTCTCTTTCATTTGCGGTTTTTATAATAACCCCCGGGTTTTTCTCCTGATTGGCTAATTATTTTCATACAGATAAGCCCCGGGGCAAAATTTCCTAGGGTTTTTTCTCAAAGAAGTAGCTCTCTCTATCTTTGGCGGGTTAAATAAACCCCGCTCGTTTTCTGTTTGGGCCCTAACTTTTTTCCACAAAATACGTAAGGGCCTGGCTTTTTAATCCCTATGTTATTCTTCATAAAAGAGTAGTTTCCCCTACCCTTGGCCAATTCAAAATTTAATTTTTAAAAATTAACAAGGATAATAATACACAATAAAAACCTATTACTTAAAAAGTTTATTTAATAAAAAACTAGTTTTTATAAAAAAACAAAATTGAAACATTCGATCCCTAACAAATAAACAAATTTTACTCCTTTTTTTTTGGGATAATATTTTTTGCAACTTTTTATTTTGGTTTTTTTTTATCTTTTTCCCCATTTGATAAATGGAAAGTATTAAAAGTAAGCTAAAAAAATTTTCGCCAAAAGTAAAATGTAAAGCCCGCACTATTCAACTGCCCCTAGGCGAATTCTCCAAGGAGATCTCCCCTTGGAAAAGGGCTAAAAACCCACATCGGGGTGATTAGTTTACCCCGCCCCCCCCCAAACGTATACTGACACGACTATCCCCTTGTTTTCAAACCCCGTCACTGGGTGAATTTTTATTGACACCCCATCCCCCCTAATGGCTTCTTTGAAATGTTTTTTTGACATTTTTAGTCACCTATTTCAAAAAAAATTTCCATCCCCTTTAAATAAAACAGTAACTTTTAAATACAGTATTACCCTTGAGAAAGTTTCCGGTATAAAAAAGGGGAGGAAACCCCCTTTTTGGGGTTTTTAAATTTCTGTCCTTTTATTTTTTTAAAGGTGGGGAGGGTCTAACACCCCCTGCATCTTTTTGGGAAAATTTAAAAACATTTTTTTATTAATTTATATAAATTTGGCTTTTTTATACTCCACGGTTTTCGCCGGGTCCCCGCCAAATTTTCATTTTTAAATTTGTATCTATTCGGGCGTTCCCTCTTGGGCCCCCGGGAAACCACCAAAACCTGCGGCTGCCGTGTTTAAGGGCAAAGGCATCCAAAAGCCCTGCAACGCATATTTAGAGTTGTGCCTCTATAATACGAGCGCAACCTCAGAAGGTAAGCACATTTACCTATTTTTCCATTTCATCTCTATCTTTACGACCTTCACTATTGTGCGCCCCCTTTTGTGTTTTGTCTTTTATATCCTAGAGATAACACCACCATATACCAGAGGTAATACCATCATATAAGAGATAATACCACCATATAAGAGATAATACCATCATATACTAGAGATAACACCACCATATACCAGAGATAATACCATCATATTTAAAAGATAATAAACCCGCCATATACACAAGGTAATACCATCAATAAGGAATAATACCGCCATATACCAGAGGTATATACCATCATATAAGAGATAATAACCCGCCATATACCAGAGGTAATACCATCATAAAAAGAGATAATAAAAGCCATAAACCAGAGGTAATAACCAAACATATAAGATATAATACCGCCATATACCAGAGGTAATACCATCATATACGAGATAATACCGCCATATACTAGAGATAATTACACCATAAAAGAGATAATACCCCGCCTATACCAAGGTAAACCATCAATAAGAATAAAACCAGCAAAATACCAAGGTAATACCACATAATAAGAATAATACCACCATATAAACCCGAGGTAAATACCATCATATACTAAGATAACACACCATAATACCAGAGATAAACACCACATTATAAAGAAGATAATACCATCATATACTAAGAATAAAACCACCATATAAAATAATACCACTATATACCAAGAATAATACCACCAATACCAGAGGTAATACCATCATATACTAGAGATAACACCAACCATATAAGAAATAAAAAAACCATCAATACCAGAGAAAACCACCATATTAAGAATAATACCATCATATACTAGAGATAAATACCACCAAATAAGAGATAATACAACCATATACCAGAGGTAATAAACCCTCATATAAGAGATAATACCGCCATATACCAGAGGTAATACCATCATATAAGAGATAATACCGCCATATACCAGAGGTAATACCATCATATAAGAGATAATACCGCCATATACTAGAGATAATACCACCATATAAGAGATAATACCGCCATATACCAGAGGTAATACCATCATATAAGAGATAATACCACCATATACCAGAGGTAATACCATCATATAAGAGATAATATCGCCATATACCAGAGGTAATACCCAGGTCCGCCATCAGAAATTTCAGGGCCACATACAGGTGAAGCATCTGCCCCCCCCCACACGTCAACCCCACCCTCTGCCAACCCCATCGCCCCGCCCCCGCATCAACCCCACCCTCTGCCAACCCCATCGCCCCACCCCCACCCTCTGTCAATCCCATCGCCCCGCCCCCACTCACACACAGTCCCCCCCCCAGCCTCTCACACACAGCCTCCCCTCCCCCAGCCTCTCACACCCCACACACAGCCCATCCCATTTTCCACACACACACCCTTCCCCCAGCCTCTCACACACAGCCTCCCCTCCCCCAGCCTCACCTCCCCCAGCCTCACACAGCCTTCCCACACACAGCCTCACACACACACTGCCTACCCACCCCCAGCCTCACACAGCCTTCCCACACACAGCCTCTCACACACACAGCCTCCCCACCCCCAGCCTCACACAGCCTTCCCACACACAGCCTCTCACACACACAGCCTCCCCACCCCCAGCCTCACACAGCCTTCCCACACACAGCCTCTCACACACACAGCCTCCCCACCCCCAGCCTCACACAGCCTTCCCACACACAGCCTCTCACACACACAGCCTCCCCACCCCCACCCCACACCCAGCCTTCCACACACAGCCTCTCACACACACAGCCTCCCCCCCCCCAGCCTCACACAGCCTTCCCACACACAGCCTCTCACACACACAGCCTCCCCACCCCCAGCCTTTCTCACACACAGCCTCCCCCAGCCTCACACACAAAACACACAGCCTCCTCCCCCCCCCCACCCCACAACCCCACACCCAACAGCCTCCCCCAGCCCACACACACAACACAACCAAACCCCCCCAGCCTCACACCACACAGCCTCCCCCAGCCTCACACACACACACCTCCCCCAGCCTCACACACACACAGCCCCCCCAGCCTCAAAACACACAGCCCCCCCCACCTCCCCACACACACAACCTTCCCCCACACACAACCCCCCACACAGCCTCCCCAGCCTCTCACACAAACAGCCTCCCCCAACCGCTCACACCCCAGACCACCCCCCAGCCTCTCAACACCCCAGCCACCCCCAGCCCCCCTCACAAAACACACAGCCTCCCCACCCCCCGTCTGCCTCACACACACAGCCTCCCCCAGCCTCACACACACAGCCTCCCCCACCTCACACACACACAGCCTCCCCCAGCCGCACACACACACAGCCTCCCCCAGCCTCACCACACACACAGCCTCCCCAGTTCTCACACACACACAGCCTCCCCCAGCCCTCTCACACACACAGCCTCCCCTAGCCTCTCTCCACACACACACAGGGCCCCCCACCCCCCCAGCCTCTCACTCACACACAGCCTCCCCCAGCCTCTCACACACACAGCCTCCCCCAGCCTCTCTCACACACACAGCCTCCCCCAGCCTCTCTCACACACACAGCCTCCCCCAGCCTCTCTCACACACACACAGCCTCCCCCAGCCTCTCTCACACACACACACAGCCTCCCCCAGCCTCTCTCACACACATACAGCCTCCCAACCCCAGCCTCTCACACACAGCCCACCCCCACACACATTACAGCGCCCCCACCCCGCCTGTCCAACACAGCCTCCCCCAGGCCCCCTCCACCCCAATACAGCCTCCCCACCCCAGCCTCTCGCACACAGCCTCCCCCAGCTTATCTCACACACAGCCTCCCCCAGCCTCTCTCAACACACAGCCTCCCCCCAGCCTCTCTCACACACACACAGCCTCCCCCCGCCTCACACACACAGCCTCCCCTCCGCCTCACACACACACAGCCTCCCCAGCCTCTCTCACAAACAGCCTCCCCCAGCCTCTCACACACACAGCCTCCCCCAGCCTCTCACACACAGCCACCCCCAGCCTCTCACACACACACAGCCTCCCCACCCCCAGCCTCTCTCACACACACAGCCTCCCCCAGCCTCACACACACAGACAGCCTCCCCCAGCCTCACACACACAGCCTCTTCCAGCCTCACACACACACAGCCTCACCCAGTCTCACACACACACAGCCTCCCCCAGCCTCTCTCACACACAGCCTCCCCCAGCCTCTCTCTCACACACACAGCCTCCCCACCCCAGCCTCTCTCACACACAGCCTTCCCCAGACTCTCTCACACACACACAGCCTCCCCACCCCCAAGCCTCTCTCACAACACAGCCTCCCCCAGCCACTCTCACACACGCCTCCCCACCCCACAGCCTCCCCCACACACACAGCCTCCCCCGCCTCTCTCACACACACAGCCTCCCCCAGCCTCTCACACACACACAGCCTCCCCCAGCCTCTCTCACACACACAGCCTCCCCCAGCCTCTCTCACACACACAGCCTCCCCCAGCCTCTCACACACACACACAGCCTCCCCCAGCCTCTCACACACACACAGCCTCCCCCAGCCTCTCTCACACACACACAGCCTCCCCACCCCAGCCTCTCACACACAGCCTCCCCCAACACAAACAGCCACCCCACCCCAGCCTCTAACACACACAGCCTCCCCCAGCCTCTCTCACACACATACAGCCTCCCCACCCCAGCCTGTCACACACAGCCTCCCCCAGCCTCTCTCACACACATACACCCGCCCCACCCTCAGCCTCTCACACACAGCCTTCCCCCAAGCCTCTCTCACACACACACAGCCTCCCCACCCCAGCCTGTCACACACAGCCTCCCCCAGCCTCTCTCACACACATACAGCCTCCCCACCCCAGCCTCTCACACACAGCCTCCCCCAGCCTCTCTCACACACATACAGCCTCCCCACCCCAGCCGCACACACACAGCCCTCCCCCAGCCTCTCTCACACACATACAGCCTCCCCACCCCAGCCTGTCACACACAGCCTCCCCCCGCCTCTCTCACACACATACAGCCTCCCCCCCCCCAGCCTCTCACACACACGCTCCCCCAGCCTCTCTCACACACATACAGCCTCCCCACCCCACCTGTCACACACCAGCCTCCCCCAGCTCTCTCACACCACATACAGCCTCCCCACCCCAAACCTGTCACACACAGCCTCCCCCACCTCTCTCACACACATACAGCCTCCCCACCCCAGCCTGTCACACACAGCCTCCCCCACCTCTCTCACACACATACAGCCTCCCACCCCACCTGTCACACACAGCCTCCCCCAGCCTCTCTCACACACATACAGCCTCCCCACCCCAGCCGCACACACAGCCTCCCCCAGCCTCTCTCACACACATACAGCCTCCCCCACCCCAGCCTGTCACACACAGCCTCCCCACACACATACAGCCACCCCACCCCAGCCCGCCACACACAGCCTCCCCCAGCCTCTCTCACACACATACACAGCCTCCCCCCCCCAGCCTGTCACACACAGCCTCCCCCAGCCTCTCTCACACACATACAGCCTCCCCACCCCAGCCTGTCACACACAGCCTCCCCCCAGCCTCTCTCACACACATACAGCCTCCCCACCCCAGCCTGTCACACACAGCCTCCCCCACACACATACAGCCTCCCCACCCCAGCCTGTCACACACAGCCTCCCCCAGCCTCTCTCACACACATACAGCCTCCCCACCCCAGCCTGTCACACACAGCCTCCCCCAGCCTCTCTCACACACATACACCCCACCCCAGCCTGTCCACACAAGCGTCCCCCAGCCTCTCTCTCACACACATACAGCCTCCCCACCCCAGCCTCTCACACACAGCCTCCCCCCGCCTCTCTCACACACATACAGCCTCCCCACCCCAGCCTGTCACACACACACAGCCACCCCCAGCCTCTCACACACACATACAGCCCATCCCAGTGTCACACACACACAGACCCCCTGGGTCTGGGGGGGGGGGGCTTTACTGGGGCCCCACATTACCTCAGTATGAGGAGGGCCCGCGCTCTTTTCATACAGCTGCAGCAGCGTCGCTCTATCACTTCCTTCCTGTTCTCCAGCGTCTTGTGTGATCGCAGTCGGCCACTCCCCCCTCTGCTGGCAGGAGTGACTGAAGCCCCGCCCACAGGCAGAGAGGGGCGGGGCCAACTCTAATCACAGGAGACACTGGAAGGAGGTGACAAAGGCTGCTGTAGCTGTAAGTAAATAGCGCCGGCCCCTTCACAGACGCAGAGCCGCGCTGGCCCCTCCTCACACAGAGAAAAGGAGGGCCCAGCTGCTCCGGTCACAGCGCGCAGTGCCCTGCATGTCATCAGCTGTGACCGGACCGCAGCGCGGGCCCCCCTCAGCGTCGCCGGGCCCCAGACACACACAGCGGCGCAGCGCCGCACTCATCATGGTACAGAAACAGCCTTTGGCCTGTTCTCTGTACTATTACTATGAAGCAAGGGAGCGGGACCTGCCGGTGGCGGCGGGCCCCCCTTGCTTCACAGACTGCCCAGGCCCCATACGGGAGTACTGCCTGTACCCCCCTAATGGCGGGTCTGGTAATACCATCATATACTAGAGATAATACCACCATATAAGAGATAACACCATCATATACTAGAGATAATACCACCATATAAGAGATAATACCACCATATACCAGAGATAACACCACCATATAAGAGATAATACCACCATATACCAGAGATAACACCACCATATACCAGAGGTAATACCATCATATAAGAGATAATACCGCCATATACCAGAGGTAATACCATCATATAAGAGATAATACCGCCATATACCAGAGGTAATACCATCATATAAGAGATAATACCACCATATACCAGAGATAATACCACCATATACCAGAGATAATACCACCATATACCAGAGATAATACCATCATATACTAGAGATAATACCATCATATACCAGAGATAATACCATCATATAAGAGATAATACCGCCATATACCAGAGGTAATACCATCATATAAGAGATAATACCGCCATATACCAGAGGTAATACCATCATATAAGAGATAATGCCACCATATACCAGAGGTAATACCATGTTATAAAAGTAAAAATGGCGGACCCGGCGCACGTGGAACGTGAAATAACTGTAGCCGTGGTAATGGCTTAGTTGAAAAAGTGTCTTTATTCTTAAAAATGTAGGGGTGTATAACCCTCACACTATTAAAAACAGAGGACGCTAAAACCCAACGCGTTTCCTGCCGTATACCGGCACTTTCTCAAGGGTAATACTGTAAGGAAGACTCCTATGTTATTTAAATGGATGTTACTTTTTGTATAGGCTGACTGAATCGTCAATCAACGTATCACGAGAGCCGAATGAATAGCTGAGCCGAGAATCCGGGTCATCATTGACAGGCTTTCGATAGCCAAGAGAGAGATGGGTCGGTATATGATTGGAGCAGCGGTACATCAATCAACATTTTGGGTGTTAGTTTCCACAACCGGGAGACCTCCGTGGAGAACTCGCTACGGCTGAAGAGATGCTGTTATACATATATTTTATGCATACATTTTTTTCATACATTTTTTATGAAGTATACACGTTTGACAAAATATGTAACTGACCGTAAAACATGCTGAAAACACACTTAATTCGTGGTATGGGAAATTCTAAAGAATAAAGATATAAAAATACATTTTCTTTACTCTAAAATACTGTTGTTTATGCTTATTTAAGAATTATATTTATTAATAAAGCTAGTGATTAATATTATATTATGTACTTATTCTTGTGCTGGGTAATGCTAAAACCTGGTGAATGGGATAAAATTGGGTAAAAACAGTAATTCATAAATATAAAATTTACTCTTATTGGACCGATGAAATTACTGACGGGTATTGTGTGAGCGCCTATCACGGAGGGAGCTGTCTCCTGTGCGATACTACTTAACTCCATATTCACTGTATTTGGTGAAAAAAACTAATAGAAGATTGCTGTAGCCAATCAGAATAGGGCGGGTGTTATGAATTGGCCAATGGTAAAGAGAGCTACTCTCTATGAGAATTAACATGGGAAAAATTGAAGGCGCTTTTGTGTATGAAATGATTTGGCCAATCAGATGAGAGCGGGTATTACGGATTGGCCAATGGCAGAAGGAGCTACTCCCTATGTGAAATAACATGGGGAAATTAACAGGGCGCTTTTCGATTGACAGACTATCTAGCCAATCAGAGGGAATCGGGTTTTGAGAACTGACCAATGGTAGGGAGAGCTACTCTCAATGTAAAATAACATGGGAAACTGAGCAAAGGGCTTGTCTAGTGACAGATCGAATAACCAATCAGGGTGTAGCTAGTTCTAAACATTAGCCAATGGTGAGGAGAGCTATTCTCAATGTACAATAACATGGAAAAATGAGCAGGGGGCTCGTCAAGTGACAGACCGAATAACCAATCAGGATGTAGCAAGTTATAAACATTAGCCAATGGTAGAGAGAGCTACTCTCTATAGACAATAACCTGAAAAATAAACCAAGCGTTTATCTAGTAACGTGTAGAATTACCAATTTAAGTGTAGCAGGTTTAGGAGAGACCAGTAGTAGATGGAATTGCTCTCTGTGGAAGTACATATAATAACCATGTATAGAAGGCTTTGGACTGTGTGGATTCGTCCTGAACCGTCGTGCCTGAGGATACCGCAGCGGAGGAGCTAGTTATTAAACCTGTTCTGGCTCGATGTGTTACGATTCTTAATGATATATGGAGTGTATAGACCCTCCAAGATTTGAGTATATATGGCGGTTTCAACGTATAACTTCCATCATGTCATTTAAACCTTTAGGTTGCAGAGTCTTCAGTCTGTATATCCAAAACATTTCCCTTTTCTGCAATGTATGGAATCTATTTGTGTGGTTTATCGGGATGTGGTCTACAGGAGTGATTTTGAGATCATTAAAATTCTGCTGGTGTACTAATTTGCAGTGGAGAGCTACACTTTGCTTTATATCACCCTTCTTAACACAAGCACGGTGGCCATTTAATCTTATATGAAGCGCACAGGTGGTTCTGCCCACGCATTGAAGGCGACAAGAGCATTCTATTACGTAGATTATAAAAGAGCTTTTGCATGTAAGGTTGAATTTGATAGGATAAGTAATATTAGTTACAGTGGAGGTTATATTTGGTGTGGTGCAAATGGTTTTGCAACACAAGCAGCTAGGAGTATTACATGCAGAACTACCTGTTATAGTGGAGATGATGTTAGTTTCTCGAGGTTGATTTCTGACTCGGCTGGGGGCTAGTATATTCTTAATATAGGAGCCCTCCTAAAAATCAAGTGGGTCTTTCTGGGATTGATGGCCCTAAAAAATTGGATCTTTCTTTAGTAAATACCAGTATTTGTTAAGAACTTGTTTGATTTTTGGATGAGTAGAATTGAATTGGGTGATAAAAAGAATGTTGGATTTTCGAGCCCAAAAGGGGGGATTTGGAAGTTTTGGACTTGTTCTTGTTTTTTTTCTGAATAATTCTTGCTCAAGCAGTCTTTCTGTGACAATTTGGAAGTTTTATCTATAGAAATCTTAAGGATGGTCTTTGGATAATTTTTTTTCTTTAAACCTGTTTCCAAAAATTTTGCTTGATCTAAAAATCTTCCTCCTCAGTACAGTTCTTTCGAACTCTTTTAAATTGCCCGTATGGGATATTAATTAACCAGGGCCTGATTTTTTTTTTTTTTTGAGCCTTCTCTTTTAAGTCTGAGAAAGATTTGAGAAAATCAAATCGGAACATAATGGTTTCAAAACAGAATTTAATGAATCACTTTCCCCCTCTGTACTGTCACAATTCACCACTCATGAGATTTCAAACACGTCCCTTCCACTTCTTGATATGGACAACACAATCACTGAAATAAATACTGAAGGGCAAAATATTCCCCTTTTTTTAGGGCCAACCAAATTAGTCCCCCCCCATCATCTCCCATTATAAAACCAGCTACCAAAAGAAAAGGCATACTAGAGGGTGCAGGGCGGGGACCAGCAGGAAAAAAAGAAAGGTCCCTGTCCCTGACCTAGAAACTCCTAACACCAATACTACTCCAGCATCAGAATTACAAAAATCAGGTATATTCAATTTATCCAAATACAAACTAGATCCACACGAGATCAGTATACTAACTAAAGGTCTGTTTTTCTGTCCCACTAACAACGGAATTAACCATTTTGATCTATTTCTAGACTTACACCATCTAGTACGCAAACTTACACTAACTAGGCATTTTTCTATGCACCCCCACCCCGAGGATTGCACCACCACCATTACAGAAGAAGAAAAAATCGAGATCCCCATGAAATCTAAATTCTATCCTACTCAGTCCCAGGGACATTATATTAAAACTTTTCTGGACTTAGTATCTGATGAACTCCAACTTATTACTCCGACAAAGAAAAAGTCTAACCTCACAAAACAGGAACAAAAAGCAATCAAGAAATTAAAGGACAACTACGATATAGTAATACGCCCAGCCGACAAAGGGGGTGGGACTGTAATTATGGATTATGACCAGTACCAGACAGAAGCATTGAAAATTTTAAGCGATCACACCTATTATAACACAATTTCACAAGATCCCTTCCAGGAAATCCAAAATGCACTACTTGATCATTTGAATCAAGCACTAGCTTGCAATATCATTACTAAAAAAGAAAACAATCCATATATATCCCAGAACCCAATATCCATTTTTCTACTTCCTTCCAAAATTACACAAGAACCTAAAAAATCCTCCAGGTCGTCCCCATCATATCAGGGGTCAATTCCAGCACAAGTCAACTATCACACTTCATAGACCTTCACTTGCAACCCCAAGTCACTAAGTTAAATAGCCCTTCCAGAGATTCAGGACACTTAATTCAATTTTCACAGAACTACCCCCCATCCCACCTATATTTTAATTACAGCAGATGTCACTTCATTTATACTCGAATATTCCAATGATCTAGGATTACACTGTGTGGGTAATATACTTTAAAAACAACACAAAATTTTCAAAGGGAAAAAAAAGCCTTCCTAGTAGAAAAACCTAAAATTCATCCTCCGAACAATTACTTTAAACATATGACACTATCTACATCAATCAAGGCACCGCTATAGGGGACCAGATGGCACCTTCCCTTCGCTACATAAACATATTGGGCTTTTGAGGACGAGTATAAATTTATCGAATCTCAATTCAAGCAATATATCCACCTTATCAAAAGATTTAATGATAGATCAATTCTATATATGGTCATGACCCACCCAATAATCCCCAAAATTTATATATTCTCTTAATATAATACCTGGAACCTCATTTTATTACTGCAGAACAATCATCCACAATCTCTATAGTTTTTTTTGGATCTTAACATCCCACACCGTCAAAAACTGCAGATTTATTACTTCCTCACAATTCAAAAAAAGTGGATGCAAACACATACATTCACTTTGACAGTCCGCATCAACAGTGCCCTGGTTAATTAACATCCCATACGGGCAATTTAAAAGAGAGTTAGAAAAAACTGCACTGAAGAGGAAGATTTTTTGGACCAAGCAAAATTCTTGGAAAGTCAGGTTTAAGAAAAAATATTTATCCGAGGACCCATCCTCAAAGATGCCATAGATAAAACCTCCAAACTGTCACAGAAAGACTGCTTGAGCAAGAAAGACATTCAGAAAAAAACAAAATCAAATCCAAAACTCCCAAAATCCCCTTTTGGACTCGAAAATCCAACATTCTTTCATTACTCAATTCAATTCTACTCATCCAAAAATCAAACAACTTCTCAATAAATACTGGTACATATTGAAGAAAGATCCAATTTCTAGGTCCATCAATCCCAGAAAGACCCAACTTGATTTTTTAGAGGGCTCCGAATATAAAAATATACTACCCCCCAGCCGAGTCAGAAATCAACCCCGAGAAACTCAACTACATCTCCACACAACAGGTAGTTCGGCATGTAATACTCCCAGCTGCAAGTGCTGCAAAACAATCTGCACCACATCACATAGAACCTCCACTGAAACAAACATAACCTCTCCTATAAATTCAGTCTTACAATGCAAAAGCTCTTTTATTAATTCTATGTAATTTAAGAATGCACTTGTCGCCTCCAATATGTCGGCAGAACCACTTGTGCTCTTCCATAAAAGGTTAAAAGGCCACCGTGCCAGTGTCAAGAAGGGAGACAAAAAAGCAAAGCTGGCTCTCCACTGCAAATTAGTACACCAGCAGAACTTAATGACCTCAAAATCACACCTGTAGACCATACAGTCCGATAAACCACACAAATAATCCATACATTGCAGAAAAGGTAAATGTTTTGGATTTACAGAACGAAACTCTGCAAATCCTAGAGGTTTAAATGACATGATGGAACTTAATACGTTGAAACCGCCATATATATTCAAAAACATGGGATCCCATTCATTTCCATATATCATTAGAAAAACCATTATACATCGAGCCAAACAAGTGGGATAATAACAACCCCCCATGGTCAAGGTCCTCAAAATATGAAAGGTTCCTGGGATAGATCCACTCACTCCAAGCCTTCTATATGTGTAATCACCTGTACTCCCCATAGAACGTATGTTTTATTTACTATTTGGCACACTGACACCAGTCACATTTTAGATCGATAAGTCAACATGTTAATGGACGAACGCTTGGTGTATTTTTCATTTATGTCCCATCAATCCGATACTAAGAAGTAGCTCTCTCTATCATTGGCTAATGATTGAACTCGCTACATTTTAATTGGTTATTCATGCCTGTCACTTGACGAGCCCCATTCATTTCTCCCATGTTATTTCACATAGAGAGTAGCTCTCCCTATCATTGGTCAGTTCCCAAAACCCAATTCATGCACATATGGTAATCCCAGGGGGTCAATCTAAAAGCTGCCCCGTTCATATCCCCATGTTAAACCACATAGGGAGTAGCCTTCTTTCGCTATTGGCTAATCCAAAATACCCGCTCTCTCTGATTGGCTAAATCACTTCACATACCAAAAGAAGCCTTCAATTTTTCCCATGTAATCTCTCATAGATAGTAGCTCACTTACTATTGATAATTTTGTAATACCGCCCGATTCTGATTGGCTATAACAATTCTCTATTAGTTTTCTTACCAAATAGCAGTGAATATGCAGTTTAGATATAATCGCACAGGAGATAGCACCCACGTGACAGGCTGTCTCATAATACCCGCCAGCAAATTCATCGTCTAATATAGAATAATAAAGTTTATAAGTATGAATCAAGATTTTTATCCCCATTTTTATCCCACCCACTTAGTGTTTTAAGCAGTCCGCAGTTACAAGAACTAAACACACAGTAAAAGATCAATCTTACAGCATTATTTAAAAAATAAATACATGTTCAACAAGCATAGCGTAAAAGTAAAAGTATTTATTATTTTATTTTTTTATCTCTCACTTTTTGATCACCTACACATCGATATCATATGTTATTAACGATTTTTTTATTGTCAGGTAATTAATATTTTGTTAAAACATGTAGTTTCTTTATAAAAAAAAATGGTATGCATAATAATATAAGTTATACAACATCTCTTCAGCCGGAGCGAGTCCACTACTGAGGTCTCCCGGCTGTGGAAACCAAATACCCAAAATTGTTGATTGATGTACCGCTGCTCCAATCATATACCCGACACACTATCTCTTTTAACCATCTGATTTAGCCTGTCCAATGATGACCCTGATACCCGGCCCATCTAACCCAACTTTTGATTGCTTCCAGTCAGCCTAAACAATAAAAAAAACATCCATTAAAATACACCACAGTAGTCTTTACTAACAGTATTACCCTTGAGAAGAGCCGGTATAACGGCAGGAAACTCGTTGGTTTTAGCGTCCCTCTGTTTTTAATAGTGTGTGGGTCATATACCCCTACATTTTTAAGAATAAAGACACTTTTTTTATTAAACCATCACTACGGTTAAAGTTATTTTATATTCCACGTGCGCCGGGTCCGCCATTTTTTCTTTTATAACTGCCTGTGGTCCCTATACGCCTGCCTGAGCTCCTATACGCCTGCCTGTGGCCCCTATAAGCCTGCCTGAGCCCCTATTCACCTGCTGTGGCCCCTATACGCCTGCCTTGGCCCCATATGGCCTCCTGAGGCCCCTATATGTCCTGCTGAGCCCCTATACGCCTGCCTGAGCCCCTAACGCCTGCCTGTGCCCCATACCGCCTGCCTGTGGCCCCTTTACGCCCTGGCTTTGGCCCTTAATATGCCTCCTGAGCCCCTAGATATGGCCTGCCTGAGCCCAATACGCGCTGCCTGTGGCCCCCTATCGCCGCCTGAGCCCCCTATAACCGCGCTGTGTCCCTTACCCTGCCTGAGCCCCTAAACGCCTGCCTGTGGTCCCATATATCCTGCCTGTGCCCCTATACGCCTGGCCTTGAGCCCCTATACGCCTGCCTGAGTAGCCCCTATATCCTGCCTGTGGCCCCATACTCCTGCCTGAGGCCCCCAAAATGCCTGCCTTGTGGCCTCCTATATGCCTCCTTTGGCCCCTATACTCCTGCCTTAGCCCCTATCGCCTCCCTCTGTGCCCCTAATACGCCTGCCAGTGGCCCCAATACGCCTGCCTGAGCACCTATACGTCCTCTGCCTGTGGTCCCCTGTACGCCTTTCCTGGTCCCCTATTATGCCTGCCTGTTGGCCACTATATGCCTGCCTGTCGCCCATATACGCCTGCCTGAGCCCGCGATACGCTGCCCTGTAGACCCCTAATAACGCCTGCCTGTGGTCCCTATACGCCTGCCAGTGGTCCATATACTACCTGCCTGAAGCCCCTGTACGCTGCCTGTGGCCCCTATAAATCGCCTGCCTTGTGGGCCCCTATACGCCTGCCTGTGGGCCCCCATACGCCTTCCTATGGGCCCCCAAAAAACGCCTGCCTTGGCCCCCCCTTAAGGCCTTTCCTATGGCCCCAACCCCCCCAAAAGCCCGCCTGAGCCCCCCCTTTGGCTCTTGACCCCCATATGGGCCCGCCCCGAGCCCCTTTAAAAAGCCTGCCTGGCCCCCCTATGCCCTGCCTGTGGCCCCCACTTAAAAACCCGCCTGAGCCTTATAGCTATGTACCTGCCGTGTGCCCCTATATACCTGCCTGAAAGCCCCCCATAGCAAAATAACCCCGCCGATGCCCCCATATACCTTCCTGAGAGTGCCCCTATAAACCTTTTTACCTTCCCGAGAAGGAACCTATATCTATATACCGCCTGGAAATGGGCCCCCCTATCTATATCCCCGCCTGGGGATAACCCCATGTCCCATATCCCCGCCTGGAAAAGTGAACCCCCATATCTATATACCTGCCTGAGAGTGACCATATTTATAAAACCTTTCCCCAGTCCCCATATTTTATAACCTACCTGTCTAAGGGGAAAATTTTAAAAAATTCTGCCTAGCTGGAAAAGGGGATTTCTAAAATAAATGTCCCCAACTGAGGGGACTTAAAAATTTCCTTAATTAAGGGGTTTTCTGGAAATGTGAGGATTCTAAGAATTTGTGTCCCCAAACTGCCCGGACGAGTAAATTTGGGGGGAGGCCAAAACAGCAGGAAGGGGTGAAAAACCCGGGTGGAGAAAAAAAAAGAAAAAAGTGGGAAAAACGTGACAATAAGACGGTCCCTTTTGGTCACTAAATTTTTCAGAGTGTCTACATACAAAATTTGTAAAACCCCAAACCCCTATATGGTCACTGAATGGGGATGGAAAATGTTTAAACAGACCTTGTACAGCTGATGGGCACATTGGGGGTTTCGTTTTGGTCAGGCTGGCAGGATTATTTGAACCCCTTAAAAATAATAGTTTTGGGTTATTGGTTTTGTAAGAAAAGGTTTTTTTAAATAACAAAAGAAAATTTGGTTGGGAGAAATTTTCTCCATGTATCGGTGGATTATTCGGGGACTGTTAAATTTTGGGGTATTAAAACTGGGCATATGGGAGTTGGGGTGATTTTGAAAAAGCAAAATTTTTTCATCGCGATTTTCATTTTTGGCCAATGACTCGAGGAGAATGGGCAGGGGCCTAGGGGGAATGGCAAAAATTAGAGACGGACCTGGCGCAGGGTGAGAGGAATTATGTGGGGGGGGGGCATTTTTTGGGGGAGTGAGGAGGGGGCGCCTTGGGCGTATTGCTGGGCCCCAAAAATCCCTTTGCCCCGGGCCCTGCAGCCAAGCTAATGCCAGACATGCTTTTTCCACGCTGTGTCCCTTATTCTGTAAGTCCAGGTTCAGAGGTTTAATGCTCAAATTTTATTCATGAGCGGGTTTTAACCCCGCCCACTAAAGGTAGCCCTGCCCACCGGATTTTATTCCACATTTTCTATTTATTCAAAGTAATGGGTTTTTATCTTTGGGGGGCGGGCTAGCCTCAGGGGGGCGGGTTTGAAAAAACAGACTCTTTTCGGCAAAAAATGCAGATTTGAGCAATAAATACTCAAAACTACAGCATTTTATAGAATAAGGGACCAGTGCGGGAAACAGCGGGGTTGACCCCATTTGCTGCCCTCAAAGGGGGGCAAAAACCAGTGACAGGTTCTCTTTAACAGCAGGGCACAAAGCTACTGAGCTCTAAAGGGTTAAAGATAGACAAACCCCTGTGCTGCTGATAAGACACAGCAGTTAGTGATGACACCATCTCGATCAGGACTGCAAGAGCAGAGAAAGATGGCCGGTAACCTAGGGAGGCTTGTAGACACAAGCAGGAGATAACGCTTTCTGGAAAATAAACAAAATCAAAACACAATTTTAATTTGGTAAAGTCTTTATTTACCTTTGCCTACATGTTTAAAGTTAATCAATGTGGTGAGAATAAACCTTTAACAGAAAAACAAAACATAACCTTCATTGCAGATGTGAATTTAGCCTTATAGTGGATTATGTATAGTTGGCTTACTGTATAATCTGTACACATCAGGAATTAAACCTATGTCAGCCATATTTCTGAATACCTGATAGATGGCTACTGCAGCCTAACCAATCCTTTAACAGAGAAAACATAGGTCCCCCGAGGACACTCGAAACTTTCTAGCAGGTAATAAGACCTACACTACTTAACAGAATTCTGGTTTTGAAAATTATTCCAGTCTGATTGCCATTCTTTACAGCTTTAGGGCTTGTTCACACGGCGTTTTGGATCCTTTTTACGGATCCGTTTTTTTACGTTGAAAAACGCATCCGAAAGGGATCCGCAAAACGCAGCAGTTGATACTTTATTTGGATCCGCTTTGGATGCTTTTTCACTTGCGTTTTACGCCTGCGCTTTCCGTATGTTTTCAGAACAGAGAGAAATCTCTCTCTCTCTCATCCCTCCTGCACTTCGGTTTTTCCCTTATCTCCCCCCCGCGATCCCTCCTCAAGTCGGTTTTCCATTCACTCCCCCACGATCCGCCCATTTATCACCCCAGCGATTCCGCTCCTTCATCACCCCACGATCCCGCTCCATTACACCCCCCAGCGATTCTTTCCCCCCTCCCTTCCATTCACCCCCCCCAGCGTCCCGTCCCTTCCCTCACCCCCAGCGATCCCCCGCCTTTCATTCCATTCACCCCCACGACCCCCCCTTTAAAACATCACCCCGCGATCCCCCCATTCTCACCCCCAGCGATCCCGCTCCATTCATCACCCCCAGCGATCCCCCCCATTTTACACCCCCAAACGATCCCGCTCCATTTATCACCCCCACGATCCCCTCCTTTCCCCCCCCAATTTCCCCCCTTCATCCCCCCACGATCCCCTCCTTTCACCCCAGGTCCCTTCCCTTCCTCCCCCACGATCCCGCTCCTTTCTCACCCACAGCGATCCCGCTCCATTCATCACCCCCAGCGATCCCGCTCAATTCATCACCCCCAGCGATCCCGCTCCATTTCTCACCCCCAGCGATCCCCCCCCCCCCCCCCCCCCCCATACCCCCCCCCCCCCATTAATTTCACCCCCCCCCCCCCCCCACCCCACACCCCCCCCCCCCCCCCCCCCCCCCCCCCCCCCCCCCACCCCCCCCCCCCCCCACCCGAAAACACCCCCCCACCGCCCAATTCATCACCCCCAGCGATCCCGCTCAATTTCATCACCCCCACGACCTCCTGCACTTCAGTTCCATTCATCTCCCCCACGATCCCTCCCGCACTTCATTCCATTTAACACCCCACGATCCCCGCTCCATTCATAAACCCCAGCGATCCCGCTTCCATTCAATCACCCCTGCGATCCCGCTCCTTTCATCACCCCCAGCGATCCCGCTCCATTCATCACCCACAGCGATCCCGCTCACAAACGATCCCTCCTGCGGTCCACGGCACGCCGCCCGCTCACCTGCAATCCCCCGTCCGGCCGCCAACTGTGCTTTCCGTATCCGCTTTCAGGATGCAAAGCGCAGCTGATACGTACCCGGAGTGTGCAGCACTTTTGGACAGGTGCCAAAAGCAGACTCCATTATCTCCTATTGGCTTTCACTTGCGTAAAACACAATAATAATTGACATGTCAATTCTTAAAGCGGATGCGAAAAAAGCCAGCGCAGGAGAGCTCTCAAAAGCGCATCGCCGATCTCCCTTTAGAACAGCGATGCACTTTTGCCATTGAACTCAATGTTAATCACACTGACAATTGTTAGATCCGTTTTGCGGACCTGTAAAACGGATCACAAAAACGTCGTGTGAACAAGCCCTTACAGCTTATGCCTTATGGGTTCCAGATTTCTCGGATCCATGCTGGGAAAAAAAGCTCTAGAATTACCCGTACCCCTCTCTTCTGTCCACATCTTCTACCCACCCTTGGTTACACTTGATGACCATCTTTTTTCAACCATACTAAATGTGTAGCTCGATTGGACTGATTTCGAGTGACAGCCTATCCTACACATCAGTTTCCATTATAATATTGGTCAGAGGATGTGATTAGGAAACCATTTATCCCTATGCAGACAACACAAATGACTTTATTTACATGCAATCATAGATGACACAAATGTTAATCACAGCAGAGTAATTTCAATTAAGGTGGTGCTAATTATTGTCATTGAAATGTATTTTCAGAAAGTAGCACAGACGGAAGATGTTGGGTTTAATGACGGCTTTATTTTAATGCTTTATTTTTAGGCAGGATACCAACACAATACCTATAGGTAACTGTTACGGTTCCGGACGCGGAAGTGGATCCACTGGAAACCCCCACAACATGGGGGAAAACCCCACGCCAGGGAAGGGAAATTTCAAAGTAGGTCCCGGTTTTTCCCACCAGAGCCCGCCGAAAAAGCGGGATGGACTTGCTGCGGCGGGATCTACCAGGCCCTTTTACCCCTGCCCTGACATGTTTTCGGTGGCACCCCGAAGTATAGCGGGGTGCAAAATCGCAGGCAGGCTCGTAGTCAGGGTCAGGCAAAAGGGTCAGGGAAAGGCAGCTATGGTTCGGGGTTCCCCAAAATTTCCCGGGTTAATTACCAATTACCCCCGCACTCCCCCTTTAAAATCTCACAGACCGGGCGCGCCCCAAAACGCCTTAAAACACAGGGACGCGCGCACCGGACAGCGGGAACGCGGGGAAAACGGGAGCGGGGCCCGGGGTTTAGTACCGCCGCGTCGGAGGACGAGGTGCGCCCGCCCCCCCGACCCCCCGGGGCAGCGGCGCACTCGTCCCGGGGCCCGGGGGAAAGAGCTCCCGGGGGCGCCCGCGGAATCCGGGTCCCGCCAAAAATCCCCCCCCCCCTTAGCCCCCCCTTTCTTCCCCTGGAGGAATCTCTGCAGCAACTCAGGGTCCAGATGTTTTTCCCCCCTCCCATATCTCCCCTCAGGACCAAACTTTTTCCCCATCAATCGGGAAAAAACCTTTCCCCTTTGAGGGTCCCCCATGTCAAGGATCTCATTTAAAAGGAAATTTTGGGCGGCCTCCGTTTTTCAGAAGATGGAGCTTAAATCCTCGGGGAAAAAAAGGGTTTTCGGCCCAAACGGGCCTTCAAAAAAGGAGAAAAGGAAGGATTTGGAATACCATTGTGGGGGACCCGGGAGTTTGTAGGCACCGGGGTTTGATCAAAGCGAGTACTTCAAAAGGGCCCCCCCCTCCCGGGGGCCCCCCAATTTGAAACCGGGGGGACCTTCACGGGGATATAACTCCCCGGCCGACAGCCAGACCTGTCCCCAAAGGAAAAAAACCCCTGGGGGGGGTTTTCAATTCTTGTCCCTTTTTGGGAAATCTTCATGCTTTGCGGATGCATGCTGCAGAAAACGGGCGCTCTTTTTTAAAAATGGACCCCAAATTCCTGGGCAATATATCCGCGGGGGGCATTTCCCCGATGGGAAAACAATGGAATGGAGGGGGGGATGCTGGCCATAGCCCGATAAAAAATTGGCGGGTTAAACCAGGGTTTCGGGACTCCGGGGAGTTTGGGAAAAAACCCCCGCCCAAAGAAGCAAGCTGGCCCTTTCTTTCCCTGTCGAGCCGAAAACAAAATGTCTAAAAAGGCCCCCCAGATTGTTTGTTTCCCTCCCATTTGGCCCCGTTCATTTTGCGGATGGGGGCCGGAAGAAAATGGGGGTTCACTTGCAACCGAAGCAGAGGGCCCAGCCAAAACCCTTTCGACAAAAATTTTGGCCCCCCCCAAACCGAGAAAATTTGCTGCGGCAACGGGATAAAGTGGCGCATCTTCAAAAAAAAGGGCCACAACCACCCAATAAACCGTTTTTCCCAAAGGGGGGGCAGATCCGTGACGAAATCCATTGCCAAAAATGAGCCCCCAAGGGTCCTGGGGATGGGCAGAGGCGGGAGCAAACCCGGGGGTTTTTGGGGGGGCGGGGGGAGTCTTGTTACGGCACAAGTAACGCGGGAAATTCACGAAACCCTTTGATGCCCCCAAACAACCCCCCACCAGTAAAAACGAGAGATTAGAGGAAGGTTTTTGGGGCCCCGGGGTAAACCAGCCCCCAAGAGAACAGTGTCCCCATTATAAAAACATGTCCCCATTAAAAAATTTCCCTCCTGGGGTAGCGCGGGGAGGGGACAAAAGTTTTTTCCCTGGGGGAAACCCTTTTTCCCAAATCTACTGGAGCCACCAAAAATCAGGCGTTTCGGGGGAAAATTATATGCGGGGGCGTGCCCTCCTCCCCAACACATCGAACCCCGGGAGAGCGAAATCGGCCCTGACTTCTCTCTGCTGGCCAAAAATGTATCTGGAAAGGGGAAGCGCGAAAAGAACAGGGACCACCGGGCTTGACTTTGGGTTTGGGGCGTTGGCCATTGGGGGTTTTTAAGGGATTTTTAAAGGGTCGGGGGTAAAGGGTCAGGGGGTAGCGTGCCCCTTTCCCAAAGAAGATAACGCCACTCTTCTTGGGTTTAGCTTGATAGCCAGCAACTCCCTCTCCGGGGTGTAATTTCTCTCCGAGGGGAAAAAGTTTTGGAGAAAAAAAGCACAGGTCCCAAACTTGCCTTTAGGTCCCCTTCTGGGGAAAGAATTGCCCCAAAACCCCACCGAGGAGGCTTTCCACCCCCAGAAAAAAAATGGCTTCTCGGAATCAGGTCTGGTCAGGCCCGGGCCGCAAGGCGAAGGTTGCCTTAATTTTGAAAAAAAATCCCCTTTTCGGCCTCGGGGCGGCCAACTCCTATTTTTGGGATTTTCTTCTTGTAAGTGAAAAGATGGGTCCCCACCAAGGTAGAAAAGGGCAGGATAAACTAAAGATAGTAATTCGAGAACCCCGGAAGCGTTTTTATACTCGGGGCCCACCCCCCCAGGGCCACTCCCAAAAAAGCCGACAATTTGGAAAGGAACCATCTTTTAACCCGGGGTCCGAGATGACGAAACCCAAAGGGAAACCCGGGGGGCTGGTCGGGGAAAGACTTTTCTCTTATTTAGCGTAGAGGGGGTTAACCCCGTACCGCCCCAAATCCCAGGGGGACATGAAAAGCAAATGATTCTCCAAAATCGGCAGAGAACCCCAAGAATGTCGCTGGGTTTAGACCACGACAAAACGTGAAAAGGAGATCCCGGAAAAATATCTTTCCCCAAATTCTTGAAACTGCTGGGGCTTTGCACAGCCCGAAGGGAAATGACGAGATATTAAAAATTGTCCCATCCCGTGTGTTAAAACCATTTCTTCCACTCATCCCCCTCTCAAAAATCCCGGATGAGGTTGAAGGCCCCTCGCAGGTCAAACTTGGAAAAATTTTTTTGCTCCCCGCGAACCCGGGCCCAAAACATTCCGTAAATCAGCGGAAAAGGGATAGGGGTTTTTTTCACCGTGATTTTTAAGGCCCCCGATGCCCGATACGGGGGCCGAAAGAGCCATCTTTTTTTCTGCACAAAGGGAAAAATCCTGCCCCCCCCGGGGGAGGGGGATTTGCGAAAAAGGGGCCCTTCTGAAAGGTTTTCCCGAATTTAGGCCCGGACAGGGCCCTTTGGGTCCCCCCGGAAACCGACAGTGGGAAAAAACCCGCCCCTGGGAGGACGGGTATCCCGGCAGTAGACCCGATGGGGCCATTTCCATAGGGGGCAAAGAGGGGGAAAAGGGAAATCTTGGGGCCTGCTTCCCCCCGAGAAGACTCCCAAAATCCCCCGGAATTCCAAGGCAAACCTGGCATGGGCCCTTTGGAAAAGGGTTTTGGGAAGGAAGGGAGCGCACCGGGCAGGTCCCAAACCAACAAGAGTTCCAGCAGTGGGCCCCCCGCGCACGAACCTTTGCCTTCATCCAAATTAAGGGGTAGGGGCATGGCGCTGCAGCCACGGGAGCCCCAACAGGATCGCAGAGGGAAAACCGAGACAGTACGTGAGGGGGAACATTCCCCCTTGTGCAGGGCCCCCCACTTGGGGGGGTCACCCCCCTTTTGGCCCGGACCGTGGCGTCTCCAAACCCTCCCCCGTACGGAGGAAATCACCAACGGCTTCTCCAGACAAAACCCAGGGAAACTTGGGAACGGGAAAACAAGGGCGGCGTGGATAAAATTCCCGGCGAACCGGAAATCCCCGGAAAGCAGGAGCCCGGAAAAAAACAAGACCCATTTAGTCCTGAACTCCAACCCGGGGATAGTCCCGGTGTGGGAAAAGAGTTCTCACCAGGGGTGCCCCCCCAACATAGCCTAGGGCGGGGCGTTTCCCGGGACGTTTTGGGGCCCAAGCCCGGGCAGCTTCCCCCCGAAAATGATCCGGGCTGGCGCAGTACAACATTTGCCTTCTGTGGGCCCCCGACGGGAAAGATTTTCCCCTCGAAATGTTGGGCTTGATCCACCCGATGGGGGTTTCCCCCTCAGATGGTAGGGGGAAGCGGATTGGGGCCACGGAAAAACCGGGGCCGGGGTTTGGCCCGACGCGGGGTCGGCCAGGTCGAGATCTTTTTTGGAGCTTTTTTCTTGCCTCTCTTCAAAAAGCGCACGTCCAAGTGCCCCCGGGGGACAGGTGGATTTTAAATTTGCTTAAAGAGGATGGCGTTTCAGGGCGGGGGGTCCTTCCAGGACAGCTCTGATTCCAGGGGGCGGGAAAATGTACCCGCTAAATCCCGACGAAGTTTCACCCTGGCGTTTGGGGTTTTAAAAAGTGCCGTCCCCGCAGAAGAGCCGGGCTGGCTTTTTCGAGGAAAACCCCGCGGAATTCAGCGAGGGAAAGGGATGCAGATCCACAACCCCAGGAAACGCTCCGTCCCCCAAAAAGGTTTTAACCCGGGCCAAGGGCCCTTTCCCAAACAGGCTGACCAAAAACCCACCCTTGGGGGGCGTTCTACAGGAATTGGTCCCCCATTAACTCAAGGTTTCATGGGCACTGGGGGAGGAAACCCCTGCCCGAGCTTGGGAAACACCGTCAAATTTTGGGAAGGCAGCGACAAACCCAGCTTGGGGCCCAACGGACCCCGTGGGAAACGCCGGAGCGGGGGCGGCCACAGGGGAAAGGGGGAGGGTTTCTGGGTGGGGTGGGCGAGGGGCAGCAACCCGGGGGGGTCAACGAACCAGCTGTTTTCCCCCGCGGGCCCGTTGCTGAGACGGGCGGGTCAACCACGCGAGAGAGGTCCCCCCCACAAATTTGGGGAGCGGGACCTTGGGGGGATCCATGGGCCCGGGTCTTACTGTTACAGTTTCCGGACCGAATGGGGGCCACTGGCCCCCCACAAGCATGGTGAAACCACCCAGAGAAAGGAATCTAAGGGAGGGCCCCCGGTTTTTCCCCCCCAAAAGGGCCCCCCGCAAAGCGGGTGGGCTTGCGCGGCGGGAGTCTACCCCGGTCTTTTAAACCCCCGACGTGGGCTTTCTTGCGGGGGGCAGCCAAAGTATAAACGTCGTGCAAAATCGTCAGGCAGGGTTTGAAATTCCCGGGGCAGGGAGAAAAGGGCAGGGGAGGCAAACTATGGTTTTTGTGGTCCCTGGGCAGGCCGACGGTCAGGGGTTTTCGGGAGAATTTTATGGTCAAGAGACGGGAAACGAGGGTTTCGGAAAACGGTAATCAGGACAAGACAATAGGGAACCTTTTCCCTCCCAAAAAGGCAAGGCACTAAAGATCCGGCAGGGAGCGGGCGGGAAAAGGGCCCCGGGAAATAGAGGCCAAGGGGCCCGGCAATTTAAACCCCAAATTTCCGGCGCACTGCTCCTTTAAATCCACAAAAGCCGCCCGGGCCGCGCGTGCCTTAGATCACAGGGACGCGCGCCCCGGACAGCAGAAGACTGCAGGGACACAGGAGCGCGGCCCCGGGGGAGGGACCGACCCGCCGGGGGGCGAGTGCCCCGCCGCCCCCAACACCCGGGGAGCGGGGGCACTCGTCCCCCGGGGGCCGGGGCAGAGCTGCGGGGGCGCCCCAGGAGGAGTCGCGGGCCCCCGGTCCCCAAACCCGTAAACCCCCCTGTAGTTTGATCACAAGCCCCAAACCCTGGGGGCTGGGGGAAATTGATGGTACTTCATCAGACACTGAAGACTATAAAAATCTATGACCATCACTGACAATTACATTCTATTCATTGTAATTACTATAAAACACACAGCCTGCTGCACTGCCTATATAGACAATACATGGGGGAAGTTTGTGACTAATATTGCCATTCATAGGGAAGTGTTTAAAGGGAACCTGTCACATAGATTATGCCTCCCTTGCTGAGGGCAGCACAAGCTAGTGACAGAAATGGTGTTTCCAGCGCTGTGTCCCTTATTCTGTAAGAAGCAGCGACATGCATGAAATTTGGCTTGTTAATGCGCCTAACATTAGTCTAGAATGCGCCTGATTTATGAACCCGCTCTACAGCAGGTCATAAATCAGGCGCATTCTAGCGCTATGATGACAGTTCGGGATCAGGTATACCAGTTTGAAAGTGATATACCTGTTCCAGCAGTAATGCACCTAGAAATGCCGTAGCAAAGCTATAAATATGTAGCTTCGCTACGGTTCTAGTGCACACCGAGATTGGGTGTATTACAAAATGCCGCAGGCGCTATGTAATGCTTCCCACAGTGGCGTGCGGGAGATTTAAAAATGTATGAACGGGGCTGCGCCTGATATCGGGCTGAAAAGACGCCAGATATCTGGTGTAGCCCCGTTCATACATGTCGCCCTTAATGTTCAAATCTGTCAAATTGCAGCCTGTTCTGCCATAAAGTAGTCCACTTCATGAGCAGGTGTAAGCCCCGCCCACCTGTGGCTAGCCCTGCGGCGCTAGTCATGAGTGGGCGGGGCTAACATCTACTCATGAATTAAGTCTGTCACTAGCTTGTACTGTCCTCAGCAAGGGGGGCATAACCTATGTGACAGATTCCCTTTAAAGAGAACCTGTCACATAGTTTATGCCCCCCTGGCTGAGTGCAGCACAAGCCGGTGTCAGACCTGCTGTTTCCAGCGCTGTGTCCCTTATTCTGTAAGATGCTGCAGTTTTCATGTATTTAATGCTCAAATCTTCAGTTTTCAGCCAGAAGAGTCATTCGAAGAGTCATATAAAGAGTCAGTTTTTTTCAAACCCTGCCCACCTGAGGCTAGCCCCGCCCACCTCAACTGACAAACCTATTACTTTGAATAGGTAGAAACATGTGAATAACTGTCAGTGGGTGGGGCTAGCCTTTGGTGGGCGGGGCTAACACCTGCTCATGAATAAGATTTGAGGGGTAAATACTCTAAAACTACAGCATCTTACAGAATAAGGGACACAGCACTGGAAACAGCAGGTCTGACACTAGCTTGTGCTGTCCTCAGCAAGGAGGCATAACCTATGTGACAGGTTCCCTTTAAGTCTAGAAAATAAATATTTATTTTAAAAAAAGAGCAAACATAGCCAAGGAATGAACTGAAGACCCAGGAAGACAGCAGCAGTGGAGTGGAGGTGAAGACAGAGGTATCAGGTTTTTATTTTACTACTGCAGCACCAGCATCAATTTATTTATTGAAGGAAACATGGACAGCCCATTTAACCCCCTGGAATTTGCTGCAAGTTTCCCCAGGATGCAACCCTAAGAGCAGTCTCTCATAGCAACAGCTGATGGATCCAAGCAGAAAATTGGTAAAGTTGTTCAGACAGAAGTCAGGGCAAGCAGACTTCAGTTAACACAGTGGACAGGCTAATTTTCACGGTAGGCAGAGTCCAAGCAGAATATGGAGGGAGCAGAAGGTCAAGGCAGGCAGCAAACAGACAACCCTGAATGTATGAGTACGTTCCAGAGTCACTAAGGGTCTTTGTAGCAGGATCACAACATGACACTGCTACATAGCCACTGGGTGTTAGCAGCTGAATGCAGCTAACACCGGAATAACCCTTTAGACGCCACGGAAAAGATGGCCACGGTGTCTAAATGAATGAGAAACGGTGCTGTATCCCGATCGGTGAACATGGCAGCTGGAAGCCTTGTGAAGGTTCCATCACTGCCATGTTTTCAATTTCCCCACTTTGGCCCCAGGCTGAAAGTGGAGACACTGCCATCTTTGTACACCCAAGTGCATTGTATATACAGTGCATTAGGTTGTAGAAACAATCGCGCCCCTTAGGGGGACTCAAAGTGAAAAGTAAAAAAAATGTTTTAATGTGTAAAACAAATAAAAAAATATTAAAAGTTCAAATCACCCGCCTTTCACCATTTTACAAATAATAAAAAAATAATAAAAAAGTTACACATATTTGGTATCGCCGCGTCCCATAAATTCCAATCTATTAAAATATAACATCATTTATCCCGTAAACTGAACATCGTACAAGAAAAAAAAATCCAAACACCAAATTTCAGCTTTTTGGTCATTTTACATCCTCTAAAAATTGGAATAAAATTGATCAAAAAGGTAGCATGTACTGCAAACTGGTACCAATAAAAAGCACACTTCAGCCCGCATAAAAAGCCCCCTCACTCATGTCTGTAGGTGTCAGTACAGGTTATTGGTCGCAGAAAATGGCACTGCAAATTTCAAAAATAGAAAATGTTTGGATTTTTTACGGTACGGAAACCATACATGATTGGTATTGCCGGATGCGTATCAACCTGTAGAATACAGATACCACATCATTTTTACCAGAGAGTGAATGCCCTAAAAAATTCCCACAAACATGGCGCAAGTACGCTTTTTTCACATTTTGTCCCACTTGGAAATTTTTGCGGTTTCCCAGTATAGTATATAGTACAGTGAATAACACCATTAGAAAGTACATCTTGTCCCACAAAATAAAAGTCTCATATGTCTACGTAGGTGGAAAAATAAAAACGTTATCAATTTTGCCACGTTTAAACTCTATGCACCAACGGCACACATTTACAAAGTGCTCCAAGACACTTTCATACATATTGACGAATGTTACACTAACTGACTGAGAAGTACGACTGTCAAGGCAGCACCACTTTTTAAACATTTCCCTCAATATCTGGGAGCCAGCATGTAGCCACTGTAGATGCCCAGCAGGAGAAGGACAATGGCAGCAGAAAAGACTCAGGACAGAGGTTGCAGAGAAAAGCAGTGCCAAAAGGACAAGCGAGCATTGGTGCTGAGAGTGTTATGCTTGGAGAAGGGAGAGCATGATGACTACAATAGGTGACTTAAATGCAGTAATTGTCTATAAATGCATCCATAAAGAGATCAAATAACAAATGGTACCTTGTAGATGAACCCTGTTGGCAACATGTATGAACCTATTTAGGTCTAAAATTCACTTTTTTGCCCATAGGTTAGCTCTCCAACTTCATGGGAATTTTTTTGTGAATCAGTTTAAATAAATTTACTTTATAAAAGCACGTATGTGTTTTAAGTCGGCCTTACAGTGTTCTCTTATTTTCCATTTTTAATCCAATGTCTCTGTGACACACTTAGCTCCTATGTAGACAAGCCATCTGGATGAGCATATCTTGCAAGCTGTTGTATAGAACAGAAAGTATGCTAAGGTTATGATTTATGAGCATTTTGTGGGTCATGTTAATTCATCTAAATGTGCATTAACAGTCAAAAGGAAAGTATTTCAGAAATTTCATTTTATACTACAATAACTTCTATCCATTACATCCAATCAGCTCAGTGAAAAATTCATAGCAAATCGCGTGTTTTGGTGGGGTGACCAATGTACTCTTGTTATTGTATTAGTGACTGTGACATTGTGTGGGAGAAGACCAAGGCATTCAGAAAACAATAAGTACAAGCCATTTATTAAAAGGTCAATGGTCCATGGTGATAAGATCAGTCAATGCTTTCTAGCAAATTGTAAAAAGCTTATAACATCAGATGAATAAACTACTATAAATAATTAGTTTTTTTTTTATAGTACTCTGTCATTTATTTTCTACCATGACGGTCACTTTGATATTAAAGTCAAGCATGGATTATCTTCCACTAAGAATCTTTGTTTCTAGAAAAAACATATTTATTTATATAGCGCTATTATATTCCACAGTGCTGTACAAAGATTGTTCATGTCCTCATTGAGAATCACAAACTCAATTCCAGATTAACCTATCAGAATGTTTTTGAAAGTATAGAGGAGATCCACTCAAACACAGGGAGAACATACAAACTAAATGCAGATGTTCTTTTGAAAACACGAAACCCCCCCACGTAAGGTACAGTGTACCCCCCCGAGCCACCCTGCCCCGCAAGCCCAACCTGCCTCGTGGTGGGCTTTGTGAATGCCAGGTGCCCCTTAGACTCTGCTCCCTGACATGGCTAATACCACTGCTTGCAGGGTCCCGTGATCCACCCCCAATGGCAATCCCCGTACTCCAGTGGGCCCTTGATATTCACAGATACTGCTGACTGCAGCACTGTGATTTTATGGGCAACAAAAGTTTTGTGCATGTGATGTTGGCGGGCTGAGCCCCCCCTTACAGTCAAAGGGGGGATTTTGTTCTATACTGGTCTTTCATTGCAAGGATGGCAGCTCCTTTTGGGGACCGGTAAAAGGGAACCTCATTTCCTTTTATTCTGTTAGATGGTGGCAGATTTATCAGTACGATTACTTAGTGTAAACTTAGATTAGACGGTCTTAAAATGCACCACATTTATCATAGTGTTAGTATATTTACTCCATGTTTAGGCTGTCTATTCTAAGCTTACACCATCTATTAGGAGGCTTACTGTATGCCACGAATTGTGACAACATTTTGGCAAAAAGTTAGCAAGAATTCTATTGCCATTGCCATAATAAATGTGTCCCATTTTGTTTAAAGAACATGACCCAAAGAAGCTCCTGTCATCATCATAGAAAGTGATTTTCAGCTTTCAACAGTTCTTTCTGACTGTTATATGTAGACACTCCCTGTTTTAGTGTCTGCTTCATTTTCTTTAAGCTTCATTTATATTAAGATTATGTTTGGTGTGCCCTCAAAATAACGCAACACACAGCCATCAATGTCTAAACCACTGGCAACAAAAGTGAGTGCACCCCTAAATGAAAATGGACAAATTAGACCCTATTTGCCATTTTCCCTCCATGCTGTCATGTGACATAACCTAGGCACTAATTTTGAATTGTATCAAATATGAATGTGGCCTGGCAATATATTTTTTCTATGTGCTGCCAATATAAGTGGCAATTAAGATTTATATTGCGAGGAGAGCTCTGAAAAAGTGAGGGTGTGGTCTGTTCAAATGGGTTTGACAAATTTAGCAACAGCCCCAGGTAGCAAACGTTCAAGCTATACCACTGACCATATGGTAGTATTTTGATCATGTATATACAAGCTGTATACTACATACACATTTATTTGTTCGCTATATCCACAGTGTATTTGGGAGATATGGTGATATTATTTGGGTACCATATAGCAACAAAATTTAAGGTGGTACTATGTTGTCTGCTTGGTGTGGTAGTCTTTATATACTATGTAATGGTGTCCATTATGCATCACATAATGAAATTATTTGGGCAATATATGGCAGTATGGCGGGTTCTGTGTGGTGGAATTGTTTAAGCAATGTCTGCTGCCATAGCTCTGTTATTATTAATTTTCTACTTACTGCACAAAAACAAGAAGTAAACCATTACATGAGCCCGCACAGTCAGTCATAATATCCTTGATCTTTATCCAGTGGTTTCACTATAAGTAAAATCACACTAATCACAAGAACATGACTCCATGTTCTCCTGTTTGAAGAGAGTGATGATCAAGAATATGGTCTGCTTCACCATTCAAATGCTATGGAACTGTACTTGGTTATCTCTGGCAGTCCAGTAGAGTTTTAATGGAGTTGCACTGCCCACACTCACTTGATATGCATAGCGGGATATGGGACCCCAAGATCAGTAGGGGTCCCAGAGGTGTGACCCCCACCAGTCAGCCATGTCCTACCGGTTCTTATCCTGTGAATATGTTTGATTATGGAAAAGCCCCGTCAATATACCTCACAGCCCCGTCGGATGATTGCGGAGGTTTTTTTTCTCTTCCAACACAAGCCATTTCAGTGATTGTATTACACATTGTTAATACTACTGTTTACTAATATAGGGCGACATGTATGAATCTCGCCATGTCGGAGCGCATGTTTCCGCCAGTTTTCCGGCGAAATTTGCGCCTCATGTATGTCGGTGCCGAGGTGCGCTCATACATACCATGTAAAGTCCGCCGCGCCTCGCCAGTGTGTGGTGCGCAGTGCGGGACTTATGCGCAGTGCGGGGCTGCGCCTATGATTCGCCGCACGAGGAGGTGCGATCATACATGCCGTGAAAAGTCTGCCGCGCCTCGTCAGTGTGTGGCGCGCAGTGCGGGACTGCGCCTAATATTCGCCGTCCGAGGAGGTGCACTCATGCATGCGGGGAAAAGTTCCCGGCGCCTCGCCTGTGTGTGGGGCACAGTGCGGGACTGCACCTAACATGTATTCCGATTCGAGAGGCTGGAAAACAGCGAGAAATCATTAACATGTCCGTGCGGCATGGAGTAAATCAAAAAATCGCCCTTTTTAAAAGGGTTAAAAAAATTCTCTGAAAAAAGAGCTCAAAACCCACTAAAAAAAAATAAATAAAATCACTTTCCAAAATGGAGAACGGGGTAATCGGGAATTTGGGTCTTGGAAATTCCGGGGGAAAAACGTAATTCAAATTCTTAAGCGCTTCTCATTGGTGGCAGAAAACCAGCCAATCAGAATGAGCGACAGTGAACCATTATAACCTATGGAGAAGTATTGACCAATCAAAATCAAAGGCGGGACAGTTCAAAATACAGTAAAAATGCAGAAAAGAGCTGATTGGTTAAGCCAACGGGGGGCTTGGCAATCCTGGCCAATCAGAATAGGAGCGACAGGGACCCATTATAACCTATGTAGAAGTATTGACCAATCACCGGCAAAGGCAGGACAGTTCAAAATACAGTAAAAAGGCAGAAAAGAGCTGATTGGTTGAGCTAGCGGGGGCTTGGCTATCTCGGCCAATCAGAGCGCGAGCTACTTGTCCCATTGTAATCAATGGAGAGATCGGGACACTGAAATCTCGGCTCTCAGCGCCGTGCGGCATGGAGTATGATTAAAAAATCGTTTTTATTAAGTGTAAAACATTCTCTGTAAAAGAGCTGAAACCTTCGATAAACATACAGAAATAAAATCACTAACAACGCGTTTGTCGCCGAGACCGGCGCTACATCAGGAATTGGGATATTCGAAATTGCCGGGAAATACAGTAATTCAAATACTTTAAGCTCTTCTCATTGGTCGGCAGAAACCAACCAATCAGAATAGGAGCGACAATGAACCATTAAAACCTATGGAGAAGTATGGACCAATCAAATTCAAAGGCGGGACAGTTCAAAATACAGTAAAAAGGCAGAAAAGAGCTGATAGGTTGAGCTAGCGGGGGCTTGGCTATCTCGGCCAATCAGTGCGCGAGCTACTTGTCCCATTGTGGTCAATGGAGAGATCGGGGCAATGAAATCTCGGCTCTCAGCGCCGTGCGGCATGGAGTATGATTTAAAAAATCGTTTTTATTAAGTGTAAAACATTCTCTGAAAAAGAGCTGAAACCTTCTAAAAACATAAATCAATAAAATCCCTAACAACACGTTTGTCGCCAAGACCGGCGCTACATCAGGAATTGCGATATAGAGAATTGCCGGGAAATACAGTATTTCAAATTCTGTAAGCTCTTCTTATTGGTCGACAGAAACCAACCAATTAGAATAGGAGCGACAGTGAACCATTATAACCTATGGAGAAGTATGGACCAATCAAATTCAAAGGCGGGACAGTTCAAAATACAGTAAAAAGGCAGAAAAGAGCTGATTGGCTGAGCCCAGGCGGCAGATATGAATCCACCAATCATATGTAATGCGTCTATTTCGAATGGAGAAAGAAGGGCGCGATAGAAGGGCGCCCTAAAAGTTATTACTGTCTATGGGAAATATTCTAGTACTGTGATTGGTTGGGGAGAAGAGGGGCTCGTCCAGCTTAGCCAATCAGCGGCTGAGCTACCTTCTCATAGAGTTCTAGGGGGAAAAGAAATGCAGAGCGAGCTCTGTTTGTGATTGGCTAAGTTAAAAGAGGCGTAGTTATTTGGACCAATGGGAGAGCGAGCAACGCTTTTATGGGTTTTCTAATGCAATCTGTAATAAAACTGTACATGGCAGAAATAAAATGATAATACTCCCGAAGTTGTACCGATCTGTATATAAAATGAACAATAATATGGGGGTAATGAAAACAAAAATATTAATTCAAAAAATTCATTTTTATTTCTTTATTTTCACTAGCGAATGATCAATAGTCCCGCCCCGGAATGCCTACTCCGCGCCCATTGCACGCCCCTTCATGCGAGGCGCAGCCGAAAGTGGCGAACGCTGCGCCTAACATCGCATCCCAGCGTCCGATAGCGGATTCGGGCCGGTGAGGCGCAGGATACGGCAGAAAACAGGCGTAAATCCCGTTCATACATGTCGCCCATAGTCTTTAAAGAGGACCTATCACCTCCAGGGAAACTTCATGAAATAACAGGAGACTAAAATACAATCACTTCCCTAAATATGCTTCATTAGGGAAATCAAAGCATTTCACCTGCAATTCAGTTTTTTTAAAAAGCGCTGGCCCTTTAAGACAGCTCTGAAGTGGCGCCAAGTCGTCACATGACAGTTTGATGGATCACTATGTGACAGCTGTGTTGCTCCTGAGCTGGAAGAGTCCATTGTGCAGGGGGGGAGCCAGGAAGTCTACATCATGTGCACACTGATTTTCTCTTAGCTGCTATGTCTGTGATGTATACAACACTAGAAGGAGTATAATGTAAATGCCTATAAACCCTGTCACACTATGTTCTCAGTGTGCTGTGCCTGTTGTACTGTATGTAGCAGCTATGTCCTCAGCTCCCCCTGCACAGGTGGTATAGCTCAACAGAGAGAATCCCTGCTACATACAGAGCTCTGTTGAGAAAGTGAAACTAAGATTTGTTTCCCTCTAATAATGACATGAGCCTTCTGCATTGCTAATGACATGTATTGGAAAAAAGTCTTATAATGTCATCTACTATTATATTTTGTGGGTGTGTGTGGAGGTGATAGGTACTCTTTAAGGCTTGATTCGCATGTGTGTCAGAGGTTCTGTTTAGCATGTTACAACAGGCATGATGGAAAAAATAACAAGCTGTCCTAATTTTTCTGTCTAGACAACAGGCACCACAGCGGAACTCTGACGGACACATTTTAATCAATATGGTCTGTTGGGTGCCGTTGGTATCCATTGTGAAACTGATCCCTTGGTGTCCATTTTCCCTCTATTATTATTATTATTATTATTATTTATTTTAAAGCGCCATTGATTCCAGGGCGCTGTACATTCGAGGGGGTAACCTACATTACATAAGTCAAACGAGTACAGTGATAAGGGATAATGACAATTGGCACGACAGAGAGAGAGAGGACCCTACCCGCAAGGGCTTACAATCTACAATCTACAATCTCTCTATGACAGAGATTCCAAACGGAACCTTCAATGCAAGTGTGAACGAAGTTTACCATTGCTCCATAGTAGAAAATCCCTTTGTATAGGTTGTCCTGTCAAGAGACCATTTTTCTTAAATGCAGCCACTGTAGGTAAGGATGGGCTACAATGTAATATAGTGGTGCAAGCTCTGCAAGGTGAGAGCTGCCCTATGGATCATGTATCCTAGCATCAAACAATAACATGAAACTTCTCTATTAATTTAGTGGAAGACTTTCTGTTAGAAAAATGTACACTTTACTTGAGAACAGTTGGGAAAACCACACCATTGCACGATTATCCATTGTGTACAAGGTCTCAGCGATCGGGGCACTACAGCAGTAATCTAGAATCCTTGTACAAAATCACAGTAAGTGGTAAAATAATGTTTTCCTGATGTGAAAACAAGTATTTGCTTTTGTACTTGCACTATATAATTATTTTTATTGGTTTCCGTTTTTTACAGTATATCCTGTCTCTGCATGTGAAGGAGACTATAAATGTTGCATGTTTGCTGTAAGTGGTAAAAATTTGCTTAATTTTAATTCCTCACTCGATTAATCTTTTGGACATATTTTCAGATTTTATGCAGTGTTATTTACTGAAGTTTATGATTTTGCCTGAGGTGAACAAACCAAATTTGCAGCTACATAGGGACCTTATGAGCCATTAAGGCCACTACATAACTAAAAAAATAAGCATTACTTTCTACTGACTATTAGATGTATATAAAGGGCCATGTTAGTGACTTCTTCAACACATAATTATTATTGTACTAGACACCAGTGTCAAGATTTGCTGATTATCATATTGCTTGCATACCATTCTTGCACATGGACTTTAAAGAGGGGCCGAATGAGTGGGGCAGGGGCGTAACTACCGGGGTAGCAGTTGCTACGGGGCCCCTGCGCTTAGGGGGGCCCCGGGGCAGCTGCTACCGCGTCCGCTACCCCGGTTATGCCGCTCCTGGGCCCGCCGGCAGTGATCTTAACAGCTCACGGGAGGCGGGCGGGGAGCTGCGGGGCCCGGCGCATACTCCCGCTGGCTGGAGCTAGAAGTACGGCGCGCCGATCGCTCCGCTCTGCTACTTCCCCTGCCAGCGCTCTGTGGTCACGTGGGCGTGCGCGGTGAATCACATCACCGCCCCGCCCAGCGCTGAGGCAGAGGCTGAGGGAGAGCAGCAGATCAGGAGCGAGCGGCGCATCGGGGGAGCGTTGGACCGAGGGTGAGTAAGTGATTTTTTATTTTACCTACCCCATATGCCTGCCTTTTCCCCCTCTTATGCCTGCCTTTACCCCCCATATGCCTGCCTATACACCCCATATGCCTGCCTATACCCCCATATGCCTGCCTATACCCCTAAGCCTGCCTATACCCCCATATGCCTGCCTTTTACCCCCCATATGCCTGCCTTTTACCCCACCCATATGCCTGCCTATACCCCCTCATATGCCTACCTATACCCACCATATGCCTGCCTATACCCCACATATCCCTGCCTATACCCCCCATATCCCTGCCTATACCCCCTCTTATGCCTGCCTATATCCCCCCATATGCCTCCCCTATCCCCCCCCCTATGTCTCCTATAAACCCCTCCATATGCCTGCCTATACCCCCCCAGATGCCTGCCAAACCCCCCCATATGCCTGCCTATACCCCCCCATATGCCTGCCATTACACCCCATATGCCTGCCTATACCCCCCATTGCCTGCTATACCCCCCATATGCTACCTTACCCCCCCATTATGCCTACCTATAAACCCCCCATAGGCTGCCTTTTACCCCCCATATGCCTGCCTATCCCCCCATATGCCTCCCTATTCCCCCCCATATGCCTGCCTTTTACACCCCCATATGCCTGCCTATTACACCCCCATATGCTGCCTATCCCCCATATCCCTCCCACATACCCCCCCATATGCCTGCCTATAAAACCCCATAGCCTGCCTATACAGCCCCTATATGCCTGCCTGCCTATACAGCCCCCTATATGCCTGCCTGCCTATACAGCCCCTTATATGCCTGCCTATACAGCCCCTATATGCCTGCTTATACAGCCCCCTATATGCCTTCCTCCCTATACAGCCCCCTAAACGCCTGCCTGCCTATACAGCCCACTATATGCCTGCCTGTACCGCCCCACATGCCTGCCGTATACCCCCACATGCCTGCCGTATACCCCCACAAGCCTGCCTGTATACCCCACAAGCCTGCCTGTCTACTTATATGGGGCCCCTTTAGCTACCAAAACCCTACCTATAGGGCTCCTATAGCCCACCTAACCCCTGTCTACCTGTATGGCTCCCTATAGCTACCTAAACCCTGCCTGCCTATATGGGCACTCTATTGGCTACCTAAACCTTTCTATTTGGGGCCCCATATATCCAACTAAACCCTGCCAATGCCTAAATGGAAAAGTCAGGATTCTAAGATATTTGTGGGCCCAAATCTGCAGTGGCAAAATGGTCGGGAAGATGTCATCATTTAAAGGGCTGGACCGGTGCAGAACAAAAGAGAAAGTCAATGACTGGTCAGAGAAACGTCACCTGTGAGTCAAAAAGATGTAACTACCTTAATCACTTTTGTCTGACGGCTGTGTACACTGCTGTCCCACCACTTATGGTCACTGTATGGTGGTTTATACAGCTGCAGAGCTGTGACTGGTGTCCACCAAATATTATGTCACTGTATGGAGGGAATATACAGTCTGCGAGCCTGTGTACACTGGTGTCCCCCACTATATGTCACTGTATGGAGGTAATATACAGTCTGCAGAGCCCCGTGTACACTGGTTTATACCACTATATGGTCATATAATTATTATATATTATTATTTTGTAGACAGTATTGGTCTTTGTAGAACTGATCAGTAATAGTGTGGGTTATTATTCAGTCAAATATGTGGTGGTAATTTGTGGTCATGTTCGGCGGTATAATCAGGTCCATATGAAATAGCCTAATTGGTAATGCTGGTCTTAGTATAGTAGGATTTGATTGGTAGCAGTATGATGGTGATATGTATGGTGAGGTATTTGCCCCTTGTATTATCTACATTATCTAACAGCATGTCCTGGTACAAGGTGGTGGTCAGGGAGATGGGCGAGGGGGGGGGGGCCCATCCAAAAGTTTGCTTTGGGGTCCTGGCTTCTCTAGTTACGCCCCTGGAGTGTGGTAAATACAGGATAGCAGGAAGCGTACCAGTTTCCTACTTCTTGGCCCTGCCGGTCATATGACCGTTGTCACTCGGTGACTGCAGAAGCTACTGTGTGTTATCAGATGCAGATCAGCTCTGCAGTGACCTTAGGGGGTGTATTTCCACTGTAACTGGGGCTAATATACCAGCCCCAGTTATAGGGGAAATCAATACAAAAAAAAATTATGTAAAATTGCCCCCAGATTTTTTATTTGCTTTGAGGGGGGTTGTTTTTTAAAAACAAAAATTTAATGAAAAAAGGGGGCCCTCCTTCCCATTTTTTACCCTTTTTTCCCAATTTTAAAGGGGGTAAAAAAAATTTTTCCTTCCCCAAAAAATTTTGGCCAGGAAAAACCTTTTTGGACTTTTCCCGAACCTAACTTAATCCCTTTTAAAAAAGGCCCCGCTTTGCACTTAAAAAGGCCATTTTTAAAAAAACGGCACTTTGGCATATCATTGGTTGTATTAATGCGCCTATTAAAGGGGCTTTTGCGCGAGGGAGGTCCCAATTACATATTTTTAAATTTGCGCCTAAAATAGGCGCATTGCGTGACAGGGCCCGCACAACGCACCATTTTTTGGCGCATTACAATTGTTTTTGCCCAAAATATAATGCGCCTAGTTTTTTGGTGTTTTGACAGTTCTTTTACATCAAGAATATGGCGTCAAAAGTGGTTTTGGCACAAAATAGCCCCAAAAAAACTGGAAATGGCTTTTTGGGGACATTCCCCCCAAATTAACCGCATAAGGTAAAAATTAATGTGTTGGGGGTTTTTTTCCTTTAAGCATCAGGGGGGAGGGCCCTATTTTCTTTTTCTTGGACATTGTCCCCATTGTGTAAAAAACCGGGGGCTGTGGATTTGGGAGTCATTGAGGCCCGGAGTCGGTGGCTATTTTGCAGGAGTCGGAGTCGAGTCGTCAAAAAAATGGACCGCCCCAAACCCCCAAAATCTATAAAAATTTTGGCCCAAATTTTTTTCCCGATGCAGTGCAAAAGAGCAAGAGGAATTGGGTCCGGCCCAGTACGACTGCTCCCATATCTTCCCTTATCACTGAGGAGGGGAAATTTGATGAGAGGAGACGGGCAAAGCGTTGCCCCAGTGAAAAAAAACCCCCCCCAAAGGCAAACAGATTTCAGAAAAATTTTTTTTCACCGCTTTTAAAAGAAGTAAAAGATTTCCAAACCTTCATCAAAATTGACTGTGGCTGGGGCCAATTTTTTTATACCCGGGAAAAGGGGTTGGAAAAAATTGTTTTCCAAGGATGTGGCCCACCCGTTTTTTGCCCCAAACCCCAAAATTTTGTGTGGGAGGGGCCTTTCCCTCTTGGGCCAGGAAATAAGGAATCAAATGTGAGGTAAATCAAAGCAGGATCTATGGAGGCAAATACTTTTTCTAAAGAACAAAATTCAAGACTTCACAAATGTTTTCCTGTGGGTTTTTTTTGCATATTTAAAATTTTTTTTGTGTTCTAAAGTCTTACCCCTATTTTTTAACACTCACAAGCAAAAGGGGAACAATGTTTTGAAAATTGTGAGACTTTTCAGGCTCCCTACTGAACACCCCCAGCTTTGTAACATGAGGCTACTGTAAATTTTTTATAGTTTCCTTTCCATTTTATTAAAATAAATTTGAAATTGCCCAAATATTTAGCATCTCTTTTGTTTTTGGGAAAGATTCTTTCCTGTAAATTTCTTGTTAATGTTTTTTTTTCCTAAAAATCAAAATGTTTATTTTTATTTTTTTTGTTAGTATTTTTGGGGGGAAACCACCTTTGGTTTTTCAATTTCTGCCCGAATCCCCTCGGGGCCCGAAACAGATTCAAGCAGTCTTGACCAAAAAACTTTACCCAAGGCCTCTTTTACACTTTTCCCAATGTTGGTGCAGACTGGGCTTGGATACAAACACAGCTTTTTCTTCCAAAATCTACCCACAAGGTTCAAAAGATTTAAAAATTGGTTCCCTTTTGTTGTCATGTCTTTTTTTTCTACCTATAATTTCTTTATTTTTGTATTAAAAGGTGACCAAAAACAGGGGCCCGATTTACCATTTTTCTTTCAGTAAAGGGATACTTAAAAAATGCGCCATTTTATGAGGGGTAAAGGGGTCGGAGGTTTTTTGGGAAAATTTAGGGTTTGGGGTCAGGGGGTTTGGATTGCCGACTCCACAGCCCCTGGTATAATCCCACATTTACCCCCAAAAAAACTCCCGTCCTCCAAAAAAAGAAAATGAATTTTCCCGCTTCCAGTTTTACTGTTTTATTTAAGAACTTGGGGTTTTTCAGTATTTAAAATTGCCCTAAATTTTTTTTTATTTCCATTTTGCATTATGTTGGGTGACATTCTGGGGCTTCCAAACCAGTTAATGTTTCAACATACAATGGTCATCCTGGAATTTTGCACTGTTCATTGTTATAGCTATAGCTAATACCCCAAAACCATTTGGGTTTTTTTTCTTTTTTATTTTTTTCAGTTGTCCTTCTTTGATTATAGCATGCTAAAATACAGCACATTTTTAAAAACAACTGAGTCCCCCGGGGAACCCCTTTAAACCCAAAACCCTATAAGACGTAAATATTTTTCCCAAAAAAAACCCCAAAACTATTTGGTTTAATGAGAAATGGAGTGTTTTTTTTGATTGGGGTTTCCCTTTTGCACTTCCATAAGTAAGAGGCAGTGAACCATTGAAGCTCACCATTTAGAAGAATGCACAGCTCATAAAAAACTTGTTAAAATCTATAGAAAGCCATTCATCATTTTTACTTGATGAAATCCTCTGTTACCCTCCCAAATTTTTAAATTTTAAAAGGAAATTTAATTTAAACAAAAAAGTAATTTACAACAATTTAATCAATTTTTCTTTTAAAAAAAATCCCATGGGCAAATTCAAAGACACTAATTTGTCAAGTTAAATGATTTATTTACATGAAAATATATAGAAAATATCTGTTTGAACTAGTGCTTTACTCATGTGAACAAGGATATCTGTCTGAAGAGGTTATTTATCCACTCTTCCTAGAGTGCCCATGTGAATTTTTTCTGATATACTGGTAATAGTACTTTACTACTGTACTACTACTGTACTACTATTAATAGTGGCACTTAAATGAGCATTCCCTTCTCGAACATTGATGCCATTTCTATAGGATATGCCATAAATGTCTAATATAGCTGGGTCTCAGCTACGGGAACTGGACCTACAGTATCTTAAGAATGGTGGTGCCTTTACTCCTAGTCTTTGTTTTTGCTGCGGAAGTACCAAATGCACTAAAATCTGCAGACAAACCTTTTCTGTCAGCAGGGCACCGGAGAAATGTGGCGCTGAAACCGACGGCCAGAGCTAGGTGAGTTTAAACTGTTTGTATGATTTTTAAAAGAGGGGGAGAACATAATTGATCTCTGAGTGCATCAAAGCTAACTGCCTATAGGGCTACATAGCCCCAGACCAATCTGAGTGCCAATGCTGACTCCTGTCTACCATTATAAGTGCCTACAATGGAAACGTAAGCTTCAGAACTGGACCATGAAACAATAGAAGAAGGTGTTCTGATCCAATTAATCATGTTCTCCAATGTACAACATGTGGAAGACATAATCACATGTTTGCCCAGGAAAGGTAGACGAAACCTTGGAAAGGGTAAGACAGTGAATGTGATACTCATGGTAAAATTCTACTGGGAAACTATGGTTTCTGCCACACATGTAAATGTAACTTTCATATGCATCACAGATCTAAACATTATTGCACCCCCTTTTCCCTCAGAATACCTCGAGGTATGGTGGTATTTCCAAAAGCAGTGACCTCTTTTAAACAGGAAATACCCTGCCATACTGCAAAAAATATTTCAGAGAACTTTACAAATTGTTAAATGTTTTGACATGGACCCTATTTTCCCAGATCGCAGTCCAATCTTACCACATACAGGGCCGTCTCTTCCATTGGGCCAGGTGGCACTTCCCGGGGGGGGGGCCCCAAAGGCTCGGGGGGCCCCTCGGGCAGCTCCCCCTACCCTGCCAAGGGAAGAGGACGGCAGGAAAAACACGCGGGGAGGTGCGGCAGTCAGAGCAGGGCCGGGCTATAGCGATTCCTGTGGGGCCCCTGCAATTCCTTGCCCGCCCGCCTTTTCACCTCACAGGAGGCAGGGGGGAAACACGACTGAGTGAAGCAGGGCTTCCCCTGCGCCCTACAGCCGCCCCTCCCTCTCTTCATGCGCGAACGAAGAGCCAAAGACTTTTGGGGGAACCCGAGAGCAGGGCCCCCTCCCACCCCCGCTATCGGGAGCTGAAGCTGAAGGAGCTGAAGACGCCCCCCCCCCTGCTATTCCTGCCCCCCTGCGCTTTATCCTCAAAGCGCAGGCAGGGGAACACCAAGGAGGGGAAACAGGACCAGTCCCAGCAAGTCGGCTCCTGCACACAGCCCCCGCCCCCCCCCCCCCCCCTCCTCTCCCTCCCTCCCTCTCTTTTAGTGGGGGCCCCTGAAGAGTGAAGACTGCACACAAAAAACAGGATGCCCCTCCCTGACTCTCCTCCATCGGGAGCTGAAAAAAGGAGCTGAAAATGCCCAGCCCGTGCTCCCTTGACTTTAGGACCAGTGAGTGATTGAGGGGGGGGGGAGTGTTGGGGGGAGGTGTTAGGTGGGGGAGGTGTTGGGGGAGTGTTAGGGGTGGGGGGAGGTGTGGGGGGAGGTGTTAGGGGTGTGGGGGGGAGGTGTTAGGGCGGGGGGGAGGTGTGGGGGCGGGTGTTAGGGGGTGAGGGGAGGTGTTAGGGGTGGGGGGGTGTTAGGGGTGGGGGGAGGTGGGGGGTTTTAGGTGAGGGGGGGGGTGGGGGTGTTAGGGATGTGGGGGGTGGGCGGTGTTAGGGGTGGGGGAGAGGTGTTAGGAGTGGGGGGAGGTGTAAGCCAATCTATTGTACGCCATCTGCTGTCCCTGCGTATCTAAGCCTATCCATTGTACGCCATCTGCTGTCCCTGCGTATCTAAGCCAATCCATTGTACGCCATCTGCTGTCCCTGCGTATCTAAGCCTATCCATTGTACGCCATCTACTGTCCCTGCATATCTAAGACAATCCATTGTACGCCATCTCTGTCCCTGCGTATCTAAGCCAATCCATTGTACGCCATCTGCTGTCCCTGCGTATCTAAGCCAATCCATTGTACGCCATCTGCTGTCCCTGCGTATTGAAGACAATCCAGTGTACACCATCTGCTGTCCCTGTGTATCTAAGCCAATCCATTGTACGCCATCTGCTGTCCCTGTGTATCTAAGCCTATCAGATGTTATAATATCTGCTGACCCTGTGTATCTAAGCCCACATTACTTAATACTTGCGTGAATCTCTTTAGTTGAGGGCTTTTCAAGCTCAGAGCTAGAGCAGCCTGAGCGTAAATACGGCCCTGGTTGGGGTATGTCAATTCTGCATAAAGAGTGTTTTTTATTTTTATCTACATAGACACATGAGGGCTTGTTTTTTGTGGAACAAGATTTTCGTTTAATGATGCCATGAACGCATCATGTAATGTGCTGGGAATCTGAAAAAAAAAAGTGGGTGAAATGTGAAAAAATTTACTTGCACCGTGTTTGCGGGGTTTCTGTTTTTATGGTGTTTACTTTTTGGTATAAGTGATGTGTCATCTGTATTCTGAGTTGGTTGGGGGGCCCAGTTCACAGCTCTGCCCAGGGGCCCACAATGCTGTTAAGACGGCTCTGACCACATATGCAATATTCTCTAGAACAATGTTCTAGTTTTATTGTTGTAAGTAACAGTGGGGCAGTTCTCAACCAGATCTCCAGATTTGTGGTGTTTCCTGACTGTAGATTAAGAATCTCAGCAGAAGCCACTTATATTGGCCATTAGTAACTTAGGCCAACATGTATGAACGGGGCTGCAGCAGTTTTCTGGTGTACTTTGAAGCAAAAACAATGTATGAACAAGCTCACTCCAAACTTTGGCACAATAAGTCCCTTTGTAATGCACCAAAGATTTGGGGATTAGACACATTTTTGATTCTTTGCTGCCAAACCTAGGCGCAGAACAGTTAGAACAGCCAAACCTGGTTAAAGGTGGTGCCTGAGCCAGACTTGTGGTATTGGCACTACAATGCACCTGTATGTATGATCTGCAGAAGAACAGCTTCATACATTCTGGTGCATTCTAAACTGCCTTAAAGCTATTTGGACCTGGCCTGTCAGTGCCAGGATTCATACATTTCACCCTTACAGTCCCTGACAGAAGTTCTGTTGCTCATCCATGTTGGGGGAAACCAAAGCTTATAACCTGACTTAAAATTCATCCATTGTTTTTAGAAATGACTCATACGAAAGCTGAAACCCTCCCAAATTAGGTTTTTTTAACGAAAATAAATTTGCTTCACTGCTGAAATATTGATCATGTAAGGGACACAGAAAGGTCAAATTTTGGCAAGACAAAAGTTTTGTCACCCACAGAAAGTAATGTGAAAATCAAACAAATAATTCACTTCAAATACAAAGATATGTTTCATACATTGGTGAATGAAGTTGTGGTGCTATTAGAGCCATAATTAATAGAGCCATATTTGTGTGACTTCCATGAGCTTGAAGGACTGCATCCATGCGTTTCGCCAATGATTCATACAATTTATTGATGAAGACATCAGGAATAGCAAAGAATGCAGTCTTACATACCTCCTAGAGTCCGTCCAGATTCTTTGGTTTTGTCTTCCAAGCTTCCTCTTTTATCCTACCCCAAACATGCTCAATGATGTTCATGTCTGGTGACTGGGCTGGCCAGTCCTGGAGCACCTTGATCTTCTTTGCCTTGAGGAACTTTGATGTAGAGAAGGATGCATTAGATGGAGCACCATCCTGCTGCAAAATTTGACCTTTTTTATGATAGGGAATGTAAGAGGTAGCTAATACTTCTTGATATTTTAGGCTATTGATATTGCCTTCCACCTTGCAAATGTTTCGCACACCCCCCCTACTGAATGTAACCCCAGAGCATGATCTTTCCACCACCGAACTTAACTGTTTTCTGGATGTATCTTGGATCCATACGGGCTCCAGTAGGTCTCCTGCGGTATTTGCGGTGGCTGTGGTGTAATTCAACTGAAGATTCATCTGAGAAATCAACCTTCTGCCACTTTTCCAGCGTCCATCCGTTTAGCAGGCTGTGGACCTTGGCAAATGCCACACGGTTTTTAAATTGCCCTTTGTTAAGTGCTGGCTTTAGGGCACTGATTCGACCATGGAGGCCATTTCGAGACAGTATCCTACAAACTGTTCTAGTTGACACAGGGACATGAGGTTAGCAGGCCTGTTAGAGCTGTGCTGAAGTGAAAGAGGGGCTGGCTCTTGATTTTCGAACCAACAAATGTTCCTCTTGAGCAGTTATCTTGCATGGTCTGCCGGACCTGGGCTCGTCAAAAACATCTCCAGTCTCTGTACTTGATGCTGAGACAAATTAAAGGTGCCAGCCACCTCTGCAGTGGATCTGGTCTTCACCCTCTTGATAATCATGGCTTTGGTCGCAGGGTGGATTTTTGGCAGGTTGTCAGAGGTCAAGTTGCAGTTCAAGTGAAGGTCTGGGGTGCTGGAGTCCTTTTTATACACACCCACTAATTAACCGATCAATTAGTGAGCACAGGTGAGGCTGTAAACTTGGATTGGGTGCATTATATGACAAGGCGACAAAACTTTTGTCTTGCCAAAATCTGACCTTTCTGTGTTCCTTACATGATCAATATTTCAGCAGTGAAGCAAATTTATTTTTGGTTAAAAAAAACAACCTAATTTGGGAGGGTTTCAGCTTTCATACTAGTCTTTTCTAAAACCAATGGATGAATTTTAAGTCAGGTTATAAGCTTTGGTTTCCACAACATGGATAAGCGACAGAACTTCTCTCAGGGATTGTAGTGGCTGCTATTAGTTTCCCAAGTTAATGGTGGGGATAATGTTGTATTCATGCTTCTTACTGTTAATTTCTTCAAAACATTTCTAAAATGAAATAAGTCCACTAGAAATACTATTATTAATTTACCAGGCTTCAGCTTCTCATTGTAGAAATCTAGATATAGAAGGAAATTTGTTCTTTGCTAAAATAATCGTTGTTAGGCATAGAAACTAAATGGCCAAATAAACAAAATAGAACCCTACTTTTTGTTTATTAATACCATTCAAAGACTTGCTGAAGTGTTAAAAAGCTGCCTATCCAGCTGATCTTCACCCAGTGTCAGCAAATACAAGTCATTGTCCTCTGTATAGAGGCAAAATGGAAATCTGCTATGGCATGAGAAAGCAGCAACAAGCCATTAATGATAAGCTCTCACTGATAAACATAGTCATTATGATTGGTACATAGTTCATAAGGCTGAAAAAAGACTCCGATCCATCAAGTCCAACCTATAATGCTACATTGTTGATTCAGTGGAAGTCAAAAAACCCTCTAAGGCAGTTGCCAATTTCTACTTCTAGAAAGGGATTCTTTACTGTTAGAGCAGTGAGACCGTGGAACTCTCTGTCAGAGGAACTTGTCATGGTGAATTCAATAACCGGTTCAAAAAGAAAAAAAATGATCCAGCAACTCTTCGTGAGGTTAAAAGGAAATATATGTGCTTGCAGCTTTATTGTAGAAAAATTGAGGGTAAAATCTAGTTAGTAAACAACATGATGATGGCAAGACACGCCAACGCGTTTCTGGAGTTACCTCCCTTACTCACGCCATGAGTAAGGGAGGTAACTCCAGAAATTTGTCGGCGTGTCTTGCTATCATCATGTTGTTTACTAAATAGATTAGCTTTCTCGTTAGGCAGTAGTCACTATGGATCCAGAAAGGAGGTCAGGTGAATGCTGGGTAATATGGGATCAGTGTCCGATAATGACCCAATTACCAGGATGCTGGCACTTTAAACTTCACAGAGTCGGCACATGCACGCCGTAGGGAGCGGGGATGGCACACTCTGGCCAACAGAGACAGCACAGGGATTGAGGGGAGGTGAGCTGGAAGCTGGGAGACAGGCTGCGAGTGCACCACTTGTAGTCACCACAGACCAGGCAATGGGGATATGAGTGCATCGCGGAAGTACCCGTAACAACTACATTACAGGTGGAAAAATTATTTTATGATATACTTGACAAATTTTGAAAGTGCCCTCAGAGAGATTTAGAGCTATATGTATCACCCCCAGAATTTGCATAAGCAATGCCCTCTTATAACAAGCCATATACCCCCTACACACAAGCCACACACTACATGCAACTGTGTAACGGTTCTAGAAGAAAGCCAATTGAGGGATGTGGAAAAAAAAAAATTAGGAGACAAGCACTGCCTAGCTCAATAATGCAACTTATACAATATTTGTTAGTATAGTGGGGTCCCCCCCATTTTCCATAGCCAACCAAGGTAAAACCAGCAGCTACAGCCTTAAACTATTCTAATGGGAAGGTTCATGGATACTGGTCCCTTCACACTCTAAAAATACCAGCCCGCCGCCGCCTAAGAAGCGGACCATAACATTAGAAGATCTACTACTTATGGTAACCTTACTCTTCCCAGTAACCCTGGTGTATTAGGTACTGGGGTAATAGTGAAACAGGCTTAGTGTCAGCCTTGGGGTGACAAAAATCACCACTGGCTGACATAAAGCCTGAGCGATAGTAATGGAGAGGTGTCTATCAGACACCTCCATTACGAACACTGGAAATAAATGGGGTGGTGGGAAGGCAACAAAATACACAAAAAATCTTTTATCTATATAAACAATCCCCAACATCATCTCTATTTTAGCATTTTAATAAAGAGATCAATTAAATGCTGGTCAAACTTAGTACACAGGGAAAACCTCTATAAAAATAGTAGTATAAAAATAAAAACATTTTTAAAAAATTACAGTACTTAACTCCATCTCCTGCACCCCCTGAAGATCATGCCTGTGGCTTGCAGGGTACAGAATTTAAGCTGCATAATATAATTCTGGTGGGTACCGACCATAGCCACAGCACAATCTCCAGGAAGATGGTCCTCCTCCTCCCCCCCCCAAAGAAGATTGTAAGCTGTGATCTGTACTTCTCTCTCCCACCCCTCCTCCACCATTGTGTTATGCATCCTAGTGCCAACACAAAATACAATCCCAACCTAACACTCCATAGCTCCCTCACCTCTACCTATCACCTCATAACCTCTCCACTCATTACCTCATAGCCCCCTCACCTCTACCTATCACCTCTTAACCTTTACAACTATTACCCCATAGCCTCCTGCCCTCCACCTGCCACCCAATAACCTCCCCACCTGCACCTATAACCCCATAACTTCCCCACCCATGTGGAGTTTGTACGGAGGTTGCCACAGGGAGGGAAGTGCTGGAAAAATTAAAATTCTAAGATGTTTGTGTGGTAAATTTTGCAGGGACGATGCTGGGAAAAGTCATAATGGTGGTCTGGACAGCATGGAAAAAAAAGGGAAAAAGAACAATTCCAGTCTTAGAAGATGTCTTGGTGAGTCCCTAGATGTTACTGCACTGTAGTCACTTAAATGTCTACAGAGTCTGTGTACACTGGTAACTGCCAGTATATGGGTACTTGATGGAGATAATATACAGTCTGCAGAGCCTGTATACACTGGTATCTACCCCTATATGGTCACTGTATGGAGGTAATATACAGTCTGCAGAGCCTGTGTACACTGGTATCTACCACTGTATGGTCACTGTGTGGTGGTAATATACAATTTTCAGAGCCTGCGTGCACTGGTCTCTACCATTGTATGATTATTGTATGGGGGTAATATTGCTAGTAGTGTAATGGTTTAGGTTAAGGCAACAGTTTGGCGGCATCTCCCAGCTCTCCTGGATGCTGAATTGGGTATGAAATGTTCAGGAAAGCTGGGCGATACCAAACCACTGAACTAGCTTTCTTTCAGAACTGCTACACAGCTGGGTATATTGGGGGCTACTTTTTTTGAAGGGGGTGTGGCTTGTTAAAATAAGGACATGGTCTATGCAAATCTTTGAGGCAGAGCACTACATGTGCCATAAATTCAGATCACCCTGATGGCCACTTTCAAAAGTTGGCAAGTATGCCATTATATTATTAATTATATTAAGCAGTGACTTCTTATTAAAGGAGAGAAATACTGTTTATGTAGTTCTAGAACCTAAATTGGCTTTAAGCATTAATCAAGGTACTTTTGCACAAATAAAGTAACTAAGAAAGATCTTCTGGCAGACTGATTGAGGACCCAAGTTACATGGCACAAACCTATGCATATATGACACATTCAGCTTTGCTTCATTTGTACCATTTCATAAAGCAAGTACGATAAAGCGGTTAGGATGTACTCACTTTGTACATGAATTCATTATAATCTTTTTATGATGTGATTAATCCTTGAATCACCAAAGCACAAAGGATATTCTCAATGTTTTTTGCTGAAAACCTGATGTTTTCCTTCCCAGTACTTACTCAAGCCCACAGGCTATAACAAGTACATTAACCACAGAGAATTCAATTCACAACCGCTAAAGTAATTATGAATTGTGATACTTCTGGTATTATCAGACAATTGAATTTTACTACCATAGTCTAAAGGAACAGTCTTGGTAGAGGATTCTCTGACTAGTGCTGTTGTATTTTTAGAATGCGCCTTAGTTTTAACCAAATGCTGATACTAAAAGTGATTCACACATGAATGGATAACATCCTATATAAACATTTTCAGCTCATGGGGCATGGTGGGGTCCTGGCCATGGCAGGCCAGGAGCTGCTTTTCAATGAAAAAGGCAAAGGAAGAGGCAGAAATCAAGAGTTATGTGCATTATATGAAGTCATGTACAATACCTCCAGAATGGGTCCCAAGAATCAACTCTGCTGTTTTGCCTCCACAATAAACTCCTCTGGTGGGCCCCAGGCCCCCCAATCTAGCACTGGCTATACCCCTCTGAAGATTTCTATTAATCTGTAATTAAAGGGGTTGTCTCGCTACAATGATTGGGTTTTAATTTAAAGATCTTTAAAAAACAAGCAGCTTTGCAAAATATGTTCATTACAAATGACCTACTGATTTTGAGCTAGCCCTGTTAGTATTACTACATCAGCTTCTCAAATCTCTATAGTAGCTGACCTGTTGATCCTTATCTTACTGGCTGTCAGGTCTGAATGACTCATCACCTTTGAAGACAGGTCGGAGCAGAGAGCCCCTCCAGCACAGAATGCTTCTGGAGTGGAAGGAGAGGGAGGGAGGACTCTGGCGTCTGTGTCCATGCAGCCTGGATTAACCCTGTGTGTGCCTGCTTCCTCCTGCTCTCTACACAGATAGATGTGACAGCAGTGACCCTGTCTGTTACTATAATCATGTTATGTCTTTGGAACTGTGACTATACTAATACTATAGAGATCAGGCATGTGAATACTTTATGCTCTCCTGTATTAGTGAGACATCCTGAGTATAGTAACACTGCCCTTGTTGTTGCTGGAGATGTGGAGACTTGTAAGCTAAGCAGGGGATATAGGAACACATGCATCCCCACTCTGCTCTATTAGCATACACAGCAGCTTCACAGACCTCTCTACACTCATAGATCAGCCCTCTCCTGTAACAAAGGAACCTAGGCAGGCACACCAGGTGAACTCTGAGAGCAAACCCCCTCCCCCCCCCCCCGGTATAGAAGTTACGTAGCTGCCTGTGGGGTGATGGGGGGGGGGAGAGGGCGCAGAACAGACAGACCAAGAAACACGCCCCACAGTTCAACTTACCAGGGCCACGGACAGGCTGAAAGCTCGTAATGAGACAACTCCTTTAACCCCTTCCTTCTGCACCAATTTTTTTTTCTGTGTTTGTTCCCCCTCACACACACACAGAGCTTCAATGAAACCAGAAGTTTACATACACTATATAAAAAGACGCATATGCATGTTTTTCTCACTATCTGACATGAAATCAGAATAAACCTTACCTGTTTTAGGTCGATTAGGAACCAAAATTATTTATATTTGCCAAATGCCAGAATAATGAGAGAGAGAGAGAATTTTTAAGGCATTTTTATTACTTTCTGCAAAGTCAAAAGTTTCCATACAGGTCATTAGTATTTGGTAGCATTTCCCTTAAACTATATGACTGGGGTCAAACATTTTGGATATCCTTCCACAAGCTTCTCACAATAGTTGGTAAGAATGTTGGCCTATTCCTCCTGACAGAACTGGTGTAACTGAGCCATGTTTGTAGGTCGTCTTTACAGCTTTGCCCATAAATTTAAAAAATGATTGAGATCAGAGCTTTGTGATGGCCACTCCAATACATTGACTTGGTTATCCTTAAGCTACTTTGTAACCAGTTTGGCAGTATGCTTTAGGTCATTGTCCATTTGGAAGACCCATTTCCGCCCAAACTCTAACTTCCTGGCTGATGTCTTGAGATGTTGCTTCAGTATTGCCACATAATCTTCTTTCCTCATGATGTCATCTATTTTGTAAAGTGCACCAGTCCCTGCTGCAGCAAAACATCCTCACGACATGATGCTGCTGCCCCTGTGATTCACAGTTGGGATGGTGTTCTTAGGCTTCCATGCTTCTCCCTTTTTCCTCCAAATGTAACGATGGCCATTGTGGCCAAACAGTTCAATTTTAGTTTCGTCAGACTAGTGGACATGTCTCCAAAATTCTAGGTCTTTGTTCCTGTGTGCATTTACAAACATTAACCTGGCTTTTATATGTTTCTTTTGGAGTAATGGCTTCTTCCTGGCAGAGTGGTCTTTCAGCCCATGTTGATACAGTACTTGTTTCACTGTGGATAATGACACAATCTTATCAGCTTCCACCAACATCTTCACAAGGTCTTTTGCTTTTGTTCTTGGGTTGATATGCACATGTCGGACCAAAGCACATTTGTAACGATAGGGCGATGACAAACGTATGCAGAGGCGCTGGTATCAGGGTGTGGATCTACTGTGATCACTGCAGGCGCGGTGGTATATGGAGATCCACGCCAGGGAGCGGAGTCTAAGGGGCTCCCGGTCTTCACCGGAGCCCGCCGCATAGCAGTTCGGACTTTGCTGCGGGAACCCCCAGGTCGCTACCCCTGACATGGCTACCTGCGGTGACAGCCGAGGTGCAGGACAGGATCTCCAGGCACAGAAGTGGTGGTTAACAGGAACAGCAGGAAACGTGTGCAGCAGGATACAGCAGGAAACTAGACTTACACAACATCAGGATACAGCAGGAACAGGACAGGTAACACAGCAGGATACACAGCAGGCACTGGACAGGGATCACGGCAGGATACAGCAGGAAGAGACAACAGGAGACAGACAGGCAGGCAGATGGTCAGGAGCTCTGGTAGAACACAGGAACTGGACCAGCATCTCAGGGGTTAAATCCAGGATAGCAGCCCTGAGAAGCTGACAGGAGATGGACACAACACCCAGCATGAGGCACTGCAACACTGCAATGGACTGACCCTGAAGCACAGACAGGAACTTCCTCTTATAGTCAGGGGTCACAAGTCAAGAGGAAGGAGAACAGGACAGGAAACCTATAAAGGACAGGAAGCTGCCGCGCGCGCCCTAGGAGGTGCAGTGCATGTACAGGACCCCAGGAAGCAGGAGAAACAGGACAGGCAAGTACAAGGAAGGCACGACACGCTGGCATTCCATGGCAAGGGACCGCGGCATGAACCGTGACAATGTTCAGCTCTGAGACACAGAACCATTTCCTTCCTGAGCGGTATGATGGCTGGACATTCCCATCTTATTTGTACTTGCATATAATTGTTTGTACAGATGAACAAGGCACCTTTAGGTATCTGGAAATTGCATCCAAGGATAGACCAGATTGTGCAAGTCCACAATTCTCTTCCTGATTTCTTGGCTGATTGCTTGAGATTTTCCCATGATGTGTGGCAGAGCAATCGCAGGCAGCCGCATGTTTCTGCCACTGAGTGGAGCTAAAAAATTATACCTTGGGGGGCACTCCAATGGAGAAATTCTAATGGTGCTAGTCAAGTGTAGGGGAAAAAAAACCATCAATCGTATAATACATGTAAGGGTTCGGTGGATTCACTGGACCACCGCAAGCGATGATAGTTAAGCCACGCCAGGGAACGGAATCTAAGTAGCCCCCAGTTTTCACCAGAGCCCGCCGCAAAGCGGCGTGAGGCTACCAAGTCGTTACCCCTTGCGTGACTTGCCTGCGGTGGCGGCCGGGGTATTGCGTGGTACAAAATCGTAATCCAAAGGTGTAGTCGGGGACAGGCAGAAGGTCAGGGCAGGCGGCAGAGGTTCGTGGTCAGAAACAGGCAGACGGTCAGGGCAGGCGGCAAACAGGCAAGGTCAGGAAACGTAGCAAACGGACTTGTACACTGGTAATCAATACGGACACTAAAGACACACTAAGCTCACTAACGCACACCAACGATCTGGCACAGAGCACTGGGGCCGTAACCCTTATATAGGACCAGTGCCTGGCACTAAGCCAATTACCGGGACACTGGCCCTTTAAATCTAGACCAGCTGTCAGGCGCGCACGCTAGGGGGCGCGCATGCGCACAACGGCCGGGACGGAGAGGAGCGGTGTGCACCGGAGCGTGGCCAGGTAAGAGAGCCGGCATGGGGACGGGGACGGTCGCGGGTGTCCACGATGCCCGCGCCGAGCCCTCAACAGGCAGGGGAACGGCCGCAGGGGCAGCGGCGCCCGTGGCCGCCATGACAATACCACATTGACTGCACTCTATATGATTTTTTACAGCAAGTTAGTCAGTTTGTTGATGCAAATATATTTCCCTTATGATATAGAGTGACATTTATGAAGCAAAGAGGGACAAGGGTTAAAAGTAGGGACTGTCCCTCCAAAATAGGGACACTTGGGAGGTATGCATACAGGTGCAGTCTAGTGTCAATACAAGTCTGGCTCAGGCAGACCACCTCTAACCTGGTCTGGCTGTTCTAACTGTTCTGCACCTAGATTTGGTATCAAAGAATCATAAATGTGTCTACTTCTATGAACGTGGTGCGATGCCCATGGAACGCCCCCAATCTTTGCCGCATTAAAAAGTGTCCTTGGTGCATTACAAATGGACTTATCGCGCCAAAGTTTGGAGTGCGCCTGTTCATACATTTTTTATGGCTCAAAGTACACCAGAAAACTGATGCAGCCCCATTCATGCATGTCACCCTTAAAGTGCTGGAAATAGCATAGTAGACCTTGTTCAAGGTATAACAACAGATACCTGCAATGGAGTCAGAAAGCGTCATGTGAATGGGCTGTAAAATTGGTGTTTATTACGGAAAAATATTGCTAAATGTTAACAACTACCCCTACAATTAAAATCCATATCTGAACAGGATGCAGCAAAGCCAAATACATCCAAAAGCATCAAAATATATAGACCACCAAGAAAAAAATGATATGGTCATACAGTAGAAAAGTCAAATCCCTGCCCAGTTAAAGGAACAATCGTTAAAGGGAACCTGTCACATAGGTTATGCCCCCCTTGCTGAGGGCAGCACAAGGTAGTGTCAGACCTGCTGTTTCCAGCACTGTGTCTCTTATTCTGTAAGATGCAGCAGTTTTAGAGCATTTACCCCTTAAATATTATTCATGAGCAGGTGTTAGCCCCACCCACCAAAGGCTAGCCCCGCCCACCTGGCAGTTATTCACAGGTTTCTACCTATTCAAAGTAATAGGTTTATCAGTTGAGGTGGGCGGGGCTAGCCTCTGATTGGCCGGGTTTGAAAAAAACTGACTCTTTGAAGGACTCTTCAAATGACTCTTCTGGCTCAAAACTGCAGATTTGAGCATTAAATACATGAAATCTACAGCATATTAAAGAATAAGGGACACAGCGCTGGAAACAGCAGGTCTGACACTAGCTTGTTCTGTCCTCAGCAAGGGGGGCATAATCTAATTCAAAAGGTTTATTGAGTTTTCCAATAATGATATTAACAAGGCAATGAAGTAAATATGACATCATACTGCACACGTCAGGATTCGCAGTGCATAACCTAAGTTTCACCAACTATGGTCAAATAGTAAGTAAGGACAAGAAATGTAAAAGCGTGGTCCGTAATAGAGGGACCAATGTCAGCGGGTGAACCCATCAAACTGAGACTAGTAACGTAGATGTTGGCGTATCAAGCCGTTCTCAAGTAAAGTGAACCCAGTTTTCAAAAGTAAGAGGGAGAAAGAAAAGAGTAAAAGTAGAAGAAAAAAAAAAAAAGAGGGGGAGGGTGGTCACATACAGAAGCTCCGGTCTCCGAGTCCCCTCCCTCCCCCAGACGCCGACTCCACCCCAATCCGATCAGGCCCAAAAACCCACCTAATGACAGTGATGTAGACGGTGCAAAAGGACCTCAATAACTCAAATAGTTAAAGCCCCAAACTCTGAGGACGAAAGATACGTTGTCCAAGGAGCCCATGTCCGGATAAGGCTGGTGGTGTAAGGGGGGCATAATCTATGTGACAGGTTCTCTTTAAGTCATAACACCCTTCAGCAAAGAGTAGTCAGGTTTTAAATTTGTAATTAATATTCCGTGTAAGAAAAATTTCTACTAACATTAGTCTTTATCCAAATAATAACAGGCATTCAAAATCCCATATGGTATCACAAATAATGGCATTTATTCCCTACCATTTCCCTATCATGCCCTGCCTTACTGGCAGAGGACCCACGCCAAAAGGGCCACCCCCATTCTATAGTGTTGGTCATTATTGAGCACTTCTCATGGTGGAGGCCATGCCAAAAAGTCACAGGACACAATCAATGATGTGCAGCATCATCTGGAGCAGTTGTCTACGCAACTCTGAGTCACTGAGCACAAGAGACTGCAAGGTCTTATTCAACATGTCAAGGAGCTGCAAAACGGGCAAAATTGCCGTGTATGGTGTCACTGTCATTCAAGAGCTTAAATCAAGGATTATGGAGAGGAGAGTCAGATACTTTCACTGGTTCCAAGTGTTTGAAGAAAAACATCCAACATGAAATGACTGCTGTTCCCCCCCAAATTTACAATTTTTCTGCTGATACTTTTCCGGGAACATGGAGCGCCGCGAGGGGAATTGGGGACTGCCCTTCTAGCATCGCGTGTATTGCAATCCATTACACTCAAAAACAGTATGGAGAGTTTTAAAACCCTTTTAAAAACGGCCCCACCGCTTAAGCCCAAATCGGGCCCACTGTAGGTCATAAAGGTTTTGCAGCTAAAATTTTTAGACGTTGCGGCAGACAGAGGAGCTTTGCGTCTCCCTGTGCAACAAGCCTCTGATTCCCTGCGCGTAACCCATTGACTGCAGCATAATCAAAGGGGGTTCCCCTTTGCCCCAAAAGGAAATACGGGAAATTCCCAGGGGGGACCTGAGGGAAAGCCAGGAGATGCCCTTTTAAAGTCGCCGGGGGGACTTAGAGTAGCCCCAGGGCTGTCTGTATATTAAGTATGCAGTCAGAGCACAATTTTGCCTTTTTCCGACTGCTCCCTGGGGTCATTTTGACAGAAATTCTTATGTATTAGCATACATAAATATACTAATACATTACTAAAACAAAATTTGTTCAATAGTTGCCCCTTAATGGGGTTAAAAAAGTTAAAAAAAAGTGTGTGAAAATTTAAATAAATATTTAATAAAAAAAATTTTATTTGCAAAAAAAAAACCTTTTAAAACCCCTTCACTTTATTAAGTTTCCAACAGCCTTTTTTAAAAACCTGTAAAATTTAAATTTTAACAGGCTTTTTTGTGTGAACTGCCCAATGGTGAAAAAGAAAAAAATTTTTAAAAAAACAAAATGCAGGAAAATTTTTTTTTTCTTTTTTCCACACGGGCAAAAAAATTTTTTTTTTAAAATTCCCGCTGTTTTTAAAATGAAAAAACTAAAAAAAACTCAAATACTCCCCCCAAAAATACAACTTTTTCCGCTTTAAAAAAATGTCCCCATTTAACTGGGTCAAGAAATAAAAAAAAAGTTTTTGACTGTTAAAACCCGCAGGGGGGCAAAATTTAAAAAATGTAGCTGGTCATTTGGACTTTTCAGCCCTTTGTTGCTTTAAAGGGGGTTTGTCTCATTTTGGGGATCCCCCTTTTTATTTTAAAAGTTTTTTGCAAAAAAAAGTCACTTTGAATTATATGTTCTTTTAACAGTGCCCCTTCCTATTTCCAAAATTTACCCACTCTTTTTAAGGGCTGATCAGCCCCTCGGGTTTCGCTAGGGCCCTACAGACCTTTTTCCCCACTCTCTTGTTAGGCTCCCCGGGCACGGGACTGTATAGCTACAGACCGGGGCTTCTATTGCACCCTAGGGGGAAAGGGCCAGGAAAACAGTCCCTGAATTCAAATTTGAAACAGGGGAGAACAGGACTGAGGTAAAAGAATCAATGAAAGTGAAAAAACCCTTTTAAAGGGGTTTTAATAGGAGTTACAACAGAATATTCGGGGCTTCTTTTGAGTGAGTCTCCCTGTATTTGCCCCGTTTATCAACTGAGAGAAATTCAAGATTTATACATTCTTCCTAGGATTCTAACTACTGTTACAGACCTGTATGGAATAGGAATTTCATTATTCTCAAATATGGTTATTATGTGAAAAAATTTTTCCCTTTTTAAAAAATTTAGTTTATTTGGGAAAAATATTCTTTTCTCCTAATTTTGGGTTTTGTTGGAAAGAAAAAAGATATCAAATGACAATAGTATAGTAACTTGCAAAATTAAAAGCATTTCTGAATGACTAATAAGTGTTTTCAATTTAATAAAAGATATTTTTCTATTTTGTATGTAAAAAAAAAGTCTTTTAAAATCAAATTATTAAAAACAATACTCTTAACCACTTAGCAATAATGGTTATATGGGTACGTCCTATTGTCGCTAAGGGGGTGTGGAGTGGGCTCACTTGCTGAGCTTGCTCTATGCACATTCCAGTTCTTAATTACAGCAAAAACCTGCCCTGCTGCGGTCAGTTATAGCCCCTTAGAACCCATGGCGACTGAGGCTGTGCACATTTTCCCCAATAGACGCCCACATCGAGATAGAAAGGGGGCCCCAAAATGGCTGCCCTGGGGAGCTCGGGGTCTAATGGAAAATTTCCCCCCGTTATGCTCTTATTACTTCCTGCCATAGGTTTGAGGTAATAAAAGCGCCACCTTTGTACAACTTTCTGCTTTGTGTATGCAGTACAGTGTACAAACGATTTTGTGGTCAAATACTCTATGGTGAAAAAACAAGTTTTAAAAGTAAAAAAAAAAAAATAGTAAAGGTTTTAAAAAAAAAAAATTAAAAAAAATAATTTTAAAAATTCAAAATTTCCCCCTTTTGCCATTTTACAAATAAAAAAAGTAAAAATAATAAAAAAATTTTTCAACTAAATTGGTATTCGCGCCATAAAAGTCACATCTATTTAAATATTTTAAAAATCATTTTTTCCCGTTACAAGAAACCCTAGAAAAAAAAATTTTCCCACGTCAAATTTAAAATTTTTTTTTTAAAATTTTACGCAATCAAAAAAGTGATCCAAAAAGTTTTATCCCTTTCCCCCAAAGGTGCCCTTTAAAAAAAAACCAAATTTCAAAAAACAAACCCTTTTTTTAGGGCCCCTTTTTTAAAACCCCCTTTAAAGGGCGCAGCCAGTTTTGCCCCTCCCTATCAAATTCCCAGGGTTTTTTAAAACTGGGAAAGTGTCACCCTTTAATGTGGGAAAAAACTTTTTTTACGCTTTTACCCATCCACTTTTTTCAGAGAATGTTTTGTTGTGACAAATTGTGTTTTTTAAAGGGAAAAAAATATTGGTCGACCCCAATCCTTGTTTATTTTTAAAAAAAAATCCCAAAAATTTTCGTAAAAATTTTCCATTTTCAAAGTTTTAAAAAAAAAAGTCTATGTGCAAGACAAAATTGTTTATAAAAAAACAAAATAGTTTATAGTAGGGTCTACCATATGGGTTTTTGTAGGGGTTTGGGATAATTTGTTAAAGGCTTTTAATTTTTTTACGGCATTTAAATGGTTGGGGTTAAAAATTTAGTTTGTAATTTTTTTCCCTTTTCAAAAAAATTTGTAAAAAATGATCTTTTTTTGGGGGCGTCCCCTTTTTTGACATTGTTTTGAGGGAAAATCTATTGTTAGAGGGCCCTTTTAAATGAGTCCATTGGAAAAAAATTTCCCCAAATTTAAAAAATAAAAACAAAGGGATTTTTTTAAGTTATTAACCCCTAGGTGTTTTTTCAGTTTTTAAAAAAAAAAATTTCATTTTTTGGAAAAAAATTTTTTTTTGGATCCAATTAAACACTGGGACATGGTAGATGTGACCGGGGAAATGCAATGTAATATTGATTCCCCTAATTCTACCGTTTTTAGAGATAACCCATATGTGGCCCTAGTACACTATTTGGTTCAACCACAAACCCCAGAATAGGAGGACTTTGGGGTCTCATTTTCAATTTTTATTTTCTTTTTGGCCCAAATTTTTAGGGGGGAAGGGCAACCAAAAGGGGCAAAACTTAATAAATGCCCCTAAAAAGACCCCATATTGGAGACTACACCCCTTAAGGAATATATCAAGGAGTGTGGTTTTAGCTGAAAATGTTTCATTTTTGCAAGGAATCCTGGAAAAAAAGCATCCCAGAATGCGTTACACACTTTATCCAAAGATCGGCAATATCATATGTGGGTATAAACTGCTGTTTGGGCGCATGGCAGGGCGTATAAGGAAGGAGAACTATTTGGCTTTTGGAATGCAGATTTTGGTGGGTGCCATTTTGCATTTACAAAGCCCCCAAGTACCAGAACAGGTGAAACCTTCCAGAAGTCGCCCCATTTTGGATTCAACATCCCTTATGGATCTCATCTAGGGGTGTATTGTGCATTTTGGGTGCACAGGTGTTCCACAGTTTTTTTAGCGCTGGGCCATGAAATGGGGGTGGGGGGTACACAGTTCCACCATTGTTTATTGGCTTCATTTTTACAGTGTTTGCCATGCAGGATAAATGACAGGATAACTTTACTATGCAAGTCAGTACAATTACAATGATATCAATTTTATATAGTTTTTTATGTTTTATTACTTTTACACAATAGAAATGCATTTGTAATGAAATTAGGGTTTTATGTCGTCATTGTCTGACAGCCATAACTTTTTTATTTTTCTGTGTGTGGAGCTGATAAAGGGCTTGTTTTTTGTGGTAGTGTTTTTTATTTTTATTTTTTTTACAGTGGCACCATGCGATATAAATAAAATGTTATCTTTTCTCGTCAGGTCAATACGATTACACCAGTACCAAATTTGTATATTTTTTATGTTTTACTGCTTTTACACAATAAAAACACTTTTATTCAAAAAGGAAAATCTGTTTCTGCATCACCAGAGTCTGAGAGCCATAACTGTTTTATTTTCCTGTGTATGGACGTTTTTTGCAGGATGAGTTGACATTTTTATTGGTATCATTTTTGGGGGAACAGGACTTTTTGATTGCTTTTAAATTAGTTTTTTTGGATGGCAGGGTGAAGAAAATAGTAGTGTTTTTTTATTTTTAACAGTGCTCTCCATGCAGTATACATGACATGTTAGTTTTACTCTGTGGGTCGATACAATTCCGGCAATACCCAATTTAAAAGGTTTTTTATGCCAAAACGCTTTAAAAAAAGTGTTTTTATTACGTAAAGCAATATTTATGCATCATTATATTCTGATAGTCATAACTTTTTTTTTTACTAGGGTGGGACTGATGCTGTAGTGTCATGAGCAGCTGGTTTCTCACAGCAACTGTTCAAACTCATTTTTAGAGTTCGCACAATCACTAGGATGTAATGTTTTCCAATGTTGGGAAGGGATTAAAAAAGTTACTGGTCACAGAAAATGACATAAATTATATTTTTTAAAAGTACTGAAACATAAATTACCTTTGGCATCACCGTCAATCGTATCAACCTGCAGAATAAAGGTAACATGTCAATTATACCAAACATTGTATTTCAGATCCCATCCCACGTAGAATTTTGGGGGGATTTCCTGTACCTTATATACTATGTTCCCACAAAAAACAAGCCCTCATATGTCTATATAGGTGTAAAAATAAAAAAATTACGGCTCATGGAATGTGGGGGGAAAAAATCAACATGACAAAATAAATCTGTGCTCTTAAGGGGCTAAATAAATATTGATATCTAAATGTGCCAGGTAAGTTCTGATAGAGTGATTTTTATTAGCTTCCTAGTAATGTATTTGCCTGTTTTCTGATACCCTTTGTTTTTTTTTCTTTTATTTCAACTTCCCTACTCAACTATTTCTTGTCTTTAGGACAATGTATCCAAAACCAAGGACAGCTAATATTAATACAAAGAATTAAAAAAAAAAACATAATGAGTCAGAAAGAAGTACGTTGTTATAGCCCAAAACTAACATGAAGAATCAGAAAAGTTTTCAAGCGAATAAAAATTTTCAATAATTCAATCAAACCCTTTGTACAATCATGAACAATTCTATCATTGTTCTATCAATTCTATCAATGTCCAACAGACACTGAAATAAGCCCTCATTTTTGACAGACTGTCTGTATACAAATAGCTGACAACCCTGGTACCACCAGCACATGCCTTTTTTGAACTACTTACTTTTGGAAACCCCTTTTCAGTTTCCCTGTGGCCCACCAGCCTCACCTAAAAAAAATTTAAAAACCCAAAGAAGGGGGGTTTTCGCTTCAGATTTGGGCAAAGCCCATTTAAACCTGAAACCGGACACTTCAGTTTTTGGTCTGCCTAAATAGACTTAAAGGGGTTTGGTGTGGAAAACCAAAAAAAAACAAAAATGGGGGAAAATACAATGGTAAGCAGCAAAAATATCCCAAAATTTCAGCATTTAACTACTTAAAAAATGTTTTATGCATATTTTTTACTATGTTGGATCTTTCTCCTCACTGGGCCAGTTGCTAGACTTGCTGTTTGAAGACTACATTTCCCACAACAGTTACTTCCTGGAAGTACCGCTACCTCTGCTACTCACGGCATCAGTGCTGCTGCCACCGCTTGCTTGTGGCCAAGAGACGTTGTCATGGCGGTCTGGGACAGATAGAGAAGAACAAGGGAAAGAGAAAACCTTCAAGGGCGTCTCCGGGAAATCCCCGGATGTAACTGTACGTAATCGATTGTATTTGCAGACTGTGAAGAAATGGATCGTCAAGTATCTTTAAAAAATTTGGGTTTTAGTTAATGGTTTTTTTTCAGTAAAGGTCAGCTTGTATTTTTCATCTCTTTGGTGGCGGTATTCGGTCCCATGTGGTGGTGATATGTGATTTATAGGATATTGGTTTTTATTTCCTGGGTTCTTTTTGGTGTAGCAGGTTTTTGGTAAAATGTTGACTATTATTTAGTAGTTTTTTTTTTTTTTTTTTTTAAACAAAATGTTTTTGGCATTTTTTTCAAATAAATGAAAAAAACAACATTTACATTTTATCTTAAGAAAGGAAAACAAATTCAGAGTCATAGATCTAGAAGATCCAGTCAGTCACAATGTTGGGGTTTTTCGATGTCAGATAAATCATATTTTTAAAAACACATTTTAAAAAAAAAATAAACCATACTTGATTTTTCGTGTGAGGTAGACAAAAAACAAAACAGAAATAACCTGAACAAAAGTTTAACACAAGTCAAATTACATAAGAAATGTACTTTAAAGTTTTTATGGGGTTTTTTGGGCAGAGAAAGAAAGTCCTCTTCCCGAATCTTCGGCGCATCAAAAGTGGGTTGGGCCTCGCCAGCCCTCTCCCTTTTCCCCTGGTTTTCTCAAAAAATCCCAGCCTGCCCCGGGACCCCCCAGCCCTCTCTGCGAACCAAACCCGTTTTTTGAAACGTCTGCATCAAAAATCTTTTTTCTCCCATTTGAGAATGAGATTCTTAACGAGCGCCAGCTTAAAAAAGCCCCCAGTGCAAGCCCTTTATGCCTCTCCCTTTCCAAAATTTTTCACATTTAAATAAAAACTTTAGTTGGGC